>JAMWET010005032.1:455000-475000 GCA_024036415.1 Prochilodus magdalenae | reverse complement strand
CCTGAATAGATCGGAGCCCCTTCTCTTTCTCATCATAAGGAAAACGCTAGAATGACAACCAGACTAATGATAACTAGGGATAACGAGAGCCTCAGCCAGCGCAGCAGAGGCTTATAGACCCGGATGACGAGGGTCGATACATCTTAACAAGCAGATTACACAATTTATTAAGAGTTACACAGTTCCCTACACACAACCACGTGTGATCGCTGTGGCAGCCATACCCTGTAACCACTTTAGTCTTAGACTTTAAAGCCAGTGTTACACATCGGTGCAGCAGGCTGCTCAACCCAGAAACCCTGATTCCTCACTATTACACCATCAGTGAGATCAGTGTGGCTTTTTTAATAGTGCTGGCACAGAATAGCAGCTAGTAGCTTCATTGTCTCCCATCAGTTCAGCTCTCTCGCCAGGAGTTCCAACTCCTAATGTCTGCCTAATGTCTACATGATTTAGGAGCCATTCAGAGTAATTTGGTGTGAAATGGTTGATTGTAGACAATCTGATCTTCTTTACAGTAGTGGTGGGAACCAGGGGTCGCCATGTCTACAACACACAAGTTATTTACCATCATAACCATCACTGAACATATCATCACTGAAGATGACCCGCTGCCATTCTGAGTCACTCCATGACAGTCTGGTACGACACCACTGCAGTTTTTGGTGACGGTGACGTGGTGTTAAGGACAGTCGTGGTAACGGTCTGTGTGCATGTAGTCCTGCGTGGTGCGGCCGTCTGCCAATGGTGCTGCGCTCACTGGATGTCCTCAGTTGTGGCTGTTGTCAGTCAGGTACAGAGATAAGCCCCACATATCTCACAGTGTCGTACCTTCCCACAGCCTGTCGGTTGATTCTATCTGGGAGCAACTTTCTGTGGAACTATTCTTTTGAGGATGAGTGTAGTACTAACAAGTACATTACCTCAGTAGTACTCAGTAGCAGTACTTCAGTGTACTTAATACAGGAATACCTCCCAGGTAAAAGTTAGGTATATTTTAATGTACCAGATATTTAACATGTACTCGGATGTACTCTTAAGTACAAGTAATTCTAATTAAGTGCATCTTTAACAGCGCTAATGATATATATTTAGCACACTAAGTGCATAGTATATCGAAAAAAAATCTAATTAAATTAAACATACTTCTACAGTGTTCCTTTTTCCCACGCTGGGGTGGTAAAATGGTGGAATATCAGGGGGAAAAAATTCTTTATGGATTATTTTACCACAACATTCATCTTGTATCCCTTCCTCATGAATGGACTACAATAAGCTGATTAAAATCCATTTCAGAAAAAACGTCTCAGGCATCAGGCAGCACCCTTTCGTGTAATACCTCTCTGTGAGGGAGCAGGACGTCTGGTCCCATTTACCACCACTGCGAACAATCCTGACCTAGCGAGTTTCTCCAGAACCAAAGAATTTCACACCAAATTATCACTGAATTACTTTATTTACATGTTACCCGTGTGACTAAGCAGACATTTTGAAAACTCTATGGAGTTCCCCTTTAAGTACAGAAAGACGAATGAGGATCTGGACTTACAAACCACACAGAGCACAGGCCAGCCTGAATGCACGCAGGCTGACCAACATGGTAGAACAACATATGCTGGTTATGTTGGTGAGCAGCCATGTAATAACAAAAAAATAAAATATGCTTACAGTCTGGAGAGATTTTGTGACAGCCACTGTGATCCGTCCCGAACTCGCTTGCTGTCTGTTTCTGGCTGGGGTTTTTATAATCAATATTCCTTCCATATTTAATCTTCATGCCTTTAAATAATAGTAAGTGTGAGGTTAGATGCTTTATCACGTGACAAATATCAACAAATAACATCGTACTAGCAGCCCTGAGGTGTTAAAATGTACAGCAGGACAAAAAAGAGCAATATTTAGTAATATTTTCGTTTCATGTCCTTTGTGTTCTATCATATCCAATGTGTAAACATTTTTAAATGCTGTTTCAAATATATTTTCTCATTAAATATGTAAAAATTGAACTTTACGTCACCGTGTACTGTCATTGTTTTCATGATTGCGCCCTCAAGTGGTGGTTTACAGCACGTACAGGCTCTTGGCCACCCATTAGTTATAGTAGAGCCCCCTCTGGTGGTCATTTATAGCACAACAGGCTCAAAATCAAACTAACAAAACGTTTCTCCTCTTCCAGCCGTGATTATGTGTATATCTATATGGCGAGCTATCCTACTCCTATAAACAGTTTCGCGTAAAATAGCGTTCTTGGCCTGTAGCGTGGGCAAATACGGGCTCAGCTTCAAATGTCTCTCAGCTCCCTATGAAGTGTGCACTATCTAGGGCATTAGATACGGCTTCCATACAGGAGCAATGCGTTAAATGTTTATATTCAGTCACAGCCTCAAAACATCTTGGCCTAATACTTGGTGAACTGTTTGAGTGCAGAAGCCATCATTTAGGGTGTACACTAAAGAGGGAGCAAGGAAATATTTAACTCTAATGAACAGACTAATAAAAACATAGAGCAGGATTTTGTTTACATCCCTCTCGTCTTCCTGTGCTCGAATCTAAAGGCTCACCGGGTTTATTACACCGCCCTCTGGTGGCTATGTGTAGCATACACAGGCGCCTTGCCACTGACGATTAGCGCGCCCTCTAGTGGCCATGTGTAGCATACACAGGCGCCTTGCCACTGACTATTAGCGCGCCCTTTAGTGGCCATGTGTAGCATACACAGGCGGCTTGCTACTGACTGTATTAGAGCGCCCTCTGGTGGCTATGTGTAGCATACACAGGCGCCTTGCCACTGACTGTTTTAGATCGCCCTCTAGTGGCTATGTGTAGCATACACAGGCGGCTTACCACTGACTGTTAGAGCGCCCTCTGTTGGCTATGTGTAGCATACACAGGCGGCTTACCACTGACTGTTAGAGCGCCATCTGGTGGCTATGAGTAGCATACACAGGCGGCTTGCAACTGACTGTTAGAGCGCCCTCTGGTGGCTATGTGAAGCACACACAGGCGGGTTGCCACTATTAGTGCAAGCACTGGTTAATCGTTGCAAAAACAAGCGGCTTGCCACAGAGGGTAGCAGGTGCTCCCTCTAATTACTATGTATAGGATGAACAGGGGCCGTGCCGCCATGTTTTTATTACAGCAGCCCCTGGTTGTGGTTTACAACGGATACAAAACTAACAAGTTTTAGCCCCCCCTTGTGGTCATTCGCAGCACATACAGCTACAGAACGCTCTTGATAGACTTCAGCGTTTTAGTAAATTAACCTGTTGCTTCAAAAAAAAATTAATACAAGAGTTTACATCCTAGAAGGCTCATTAGATATATAATCCAGCATGTACACGTGTTCAGCCTCCCGCAGCAGCAATTCTGTTGGTGACAGGTTGAAGTACAAGTTCTAGATTTAAGCTTTTTTTTTTTTTTTAAAAAGCTTTTTCATTCAGAGCCTTGAGAACACAGTTCCTCATTCTCCAAACCATCAAGGCTCAGATGTGGCTGGCTATTTTCTCACTGAACGCTGTATACATTAACACCACCTATTGAAAATGTTGCTTTCCACTGGAGGACACACCCTGACAGATGGACAGCAGATCGTGCCGCCATCTCACCTTCCGTCTTTGGTTACAGCTTGAAAAGTCTGACCCAGCCTTACTTCTTAACAGACCAGTCATCTTACCCAAGCATCCACAGAGTAGAGTTACTCCACATTCACCAGCTGTCCACTAGGACGCTAATGTTACCACTAGGCTGCATGATTCACCTCTGGTCCAAGATGGTTACTGGTGATTTCCAGGAGTGATTCCTTGATGAAGCACAGTAGCACAAGGCTAGGCTTAAGTGTGTAACTAGAGAACCTACCTGAAACTCACAATTAAATGTGGGTTGGGAGGAAGCATGTCCATTTAGATTCCCCAGGATAACCTTAAATCCAGGCAAACTGGAACTCTGCCACTGCAACACCTGCTGGACATTACCGCACCAGGTGTGCACAACATTGTGGGCCAAGTTCCTTCTTTAAGCCACATCAGCTGCTCAAAAACAGGCAATCTGGTAAACCACGAAACCGTCACTGAAGCTCACACCAATAACCCCCTAGTCAACAACAAAACCTGAAGCTTTAGCCCTGAAAATAAGCAAACGGGTTCAGGTTAAGTAATTGTTCCCCTTTTTATTTTCAGATTTTGATACACAAATGTTAAAGCCCATGGGCTCCTATTTGCAAATAACCCAAAAAAACAAAAATTCAAAAAGGCAACTCGTCAGAAAGTACAGAAACAGACGTGTTGGGCTAGGAGTAAAACTGGACAGGAATGTTGCTTGAGCCAGGATTTAGGGTGGGCTAGATCAGGATCTGAGAGATGCAGGGTTTGTGTGAGGGGGTTGAAGGCAGGGGGTGGGATCTACAGCTGGCCACAGTTGGCGATGGTGATCTTGGCACTGGTTTTGCCACTGTTGGAGCCAAAGCTCTCCACCTTCTTGATGATGTCCAAGCCTTCCACAACCTGGCCGAAGACCACGTGTTTCCCATCCAGCCTGAAAGGACAGACATGTTTTACTTCAGTCTCTCGGCTAGATTCAGAGCTGTTAGTGTACCAGTTTGTAGAAACTAAAAGCTCACTGTAGTTAAAAGCCCATGATGGTATTCTTTAAAGGCACTACCAGCCATGTTTACAGTGCACCCTCAAAAAGCATTTATGTAACCCAACAAAGCATGTCTAAATTAGGTAGGCTCATGTTTAATCACACACAGTGATGTACCAACATGTTAATATTTAATTTAATAAATGAAAAGCATACAGCAAGATAAATCAAGCACTGAGATGGCATGATAAAGGTATAGAACTAACCAGGAGGTGAGAGCTGTGCAGATGAAGAACTGGGAACCATTGGTGTTGGGTCCAGCATTGGCCATGGACAAGCAGCCAGCCCCGGTGTGCCTCAGGTCAAAGTTCTCATCCTCAAACTTGTGGCCATAGATCGACTTGCCACCAGTTCCGTTGTGGTTTGTGAAGTCACCACCCTGAAGACCAAAGCAGAAATTTAGACCAAGGGGAAAAATAGAGACACATCACAAGGGCTGTTCATACTAGCGCTGCTCCAACAACATTCCAAAGGAAACTGGCCATTAAGGAAAGGCACTGAAAAGAGAAAGGCAACATCAAAGGTCAAGGTCAATACCTGGCACATGAAGCCGGGGATGACGCGGTGGAAGGTGGAGCCTTTGTAGCCAAAGCCAGGCTGTCCTGTGCACAGCTGCCTGAAGTTCTCTGAAAGCAGACATGCTTACACAGTGAGACTCACTTCCACGAGAAATAGGAGTTATATTAAGGTAACTGGAGGAGCTGAAGGTCAACTCACCTGCCGTTCTGGGGACAACATCAGCTCTCAGCTGTCAAAAGAGGAAATGGTTACACAGTTATTAAGCATAAGCAGCAATAAAATGGACATAAGGACTAATCAGGCTCTAGAGCACTTGCTCACTTAGGGCCGAGCTAAACAAAGAAAACAGGAGGAGGGTTAGGAGGCACCAAGTGCATGGGCGGGATCATAAAGTCACAGCTGCAAAGATGGAGCAGCCAGACGCCCGCTTCTGCGGCAGGACTGCGCTGGATAAACATGCACCCAAGAACAACTGGTCATTCGGAAAGGGAGGGGCGGGGGGAGGGGGGGGTTAATATGTACTTGCAAATATGTACCTGCATTCAAGTGGAGGCATGGGTTGCATAGCTACTTGCTTTCTACTTTAACACACCAGATTAGATCAATATGTTGTATGAATGATAATTTGGCACTCAAGACCAGAAAAACGTTAAAGAACTGGAAACGGCATTCAATATACAAATAGGGTCTTGTAGCATAACGACAGCCGCAGGTCACGTGCTTAGTTGCTCGTGCGTCACTTTTTTAAAATTGTATTTTTTAATACAATCGAGCACATTTACATTTTAAAAAATCCTCAAATCAAAATGTTTTAATAAAAACGTATATTAAAAAAAATTATTTTAAAACAGGACGACGTCTTAAGCCAGCGCGCGCGCCGTGTGAAAGATTCTCCGCAGCCCCTCCCCCACCGGCCACAGAACTCAGAACTTTCCAGAAAAAAGGCCGGATTGACTCCGCCCTTCGTACGAGCGGCCCGACGCACCCGCAGCAGACTTCGGCGCTTTATTACGACTAAGACGAGCATACTTAAACGTTTCTAATTTCTCAGTCGACGAGGCTGCTCCAATTTAATCCGCTCTGCGGGCAAACCTCCCTGTTCCCGCCCTACCGGCCGGCGCGGGCTCAAACAAAGGGGGGTTAGACACTTGAACCTGCTTCCTGTTCGAAATGTTCCCGTTCCACCTTAAAATGGTCAAGCAGTTGCGTTCTAAAGCTTCAGAAGCGCCAGAATGCAGCTGATGTTCCATTTAAGGTGGAACGAGAGCATTCCGAACAGGAAGCCGACTACAGCCGCCAGAATATAGACAAACTGCTGCATTTAAGGTGGCACAGGGAACAGATGACCAGGAAACCGCCTAACCGCTTCGTTTCTGACATAACCATTTCCAGTTTAGGACTTCGTAGGACCATAGGCTCTAATAAAGCCAGACATTCTGATTCGCCTGCAACACGTTAAAATACAATCTAATAGAAAAACAACTAGCTGCTTATATTGCCGTGTTCAAAATGGCGTCCAACATGTGAGAGCACATTTCGTAATCTCACTCCACGAACCGTTATGTATGGCTGAGATTGGTTCACCGTTGAAACCCAAGCGCTTTACTTGACTTAGCTAGCTAATGCTAACTAGCTTGAAGCTACTGTGACTCAAGGGGCAGTCCGTTTCTGTATGCTCCAGCTAGCATTCCTTTTTCGCCACATAGAGAGAGCTCAAAAGATAGAATCAGAAAAGCTGGGTCATGTAGCAAGCTACTCAGCCAGTATGGAAAGTCCATGCATCAGAAACCCTGCATGAACTGGGGAGGGGTGTGGGGTAAGCTTGATCAAGTGGTGCCTCATTTCTGAAGGGGGTCTCGTTGACAGATCTAGCTACAAGTTCAAGGCCAACATCGCAGAAACGAGAGAAAATCCGAGGAAGTGCCGAAGCCCAGAGACCGATCAATGAATATGCAGATGCAGGATGTGCACGCAGCCGAGTGGAAAATTACGGTCAGTACATTTCCTCACGCGCTCCTCAAGTTAACGGGAGCTGCACGCGAAGAAGGTGGGGGGGTAAAAGATCGCAAAACCCACCTCCATAATCACTCTGCCCACCGGGCTGTTGTTTGCAGCGATGTCGAAGAAGACTTTAGGATTGGCCATCTTGTTTGGTTTATTTCTTTTCTTTTTTTTTTTTTTTTTCTTTTCCTGTTTAGAGGATGTCCAAATTGGAGCCCTTTCTCTCGCCGGGACCGGTCGGTGTAGTCTTGGAATGGAGGAGAGAGAAGAACGTGCCTGCAGGGGTTTATAAGAACCGGGAGCGGGTGGGACTAGAACGAGCTCCAACCAATCACCGCGCAGAAGAGCTTTCAGTGACGCTTGCGGCAGCCAATGGGAGACCATGTCGTGGGGGGTTCGTCATCGGCCCAGCCTTGACGCGGTTTTGAGGGCGTTGCTGTTTGTTGAGTGATAGGAAAAATAGCCAATTAAAGGAGAGACGTGATGCGCACTAGAGATGGGCGATACCACCGATTTTACATTCGATGCCCTTACAAGTAATACCAAGGCTAATATCCTGTATTTTTACCAAGACAAATGATAAATCTTGAAAACAAAAATAAGACTGTTGTTTGGGGGGCAGTGTGATCAATCATATGTGACATGTGACACACGTGCTTGTCGGACACTTACGGTAATACGGAACAAAGCGCGTCCCGTTTATCTGAGTTCGGGGGGCGGGTGAGAGAGATTGTGATCATTTATGTGTGTGTGTGACAGAAGTGTATATCGGACATTTACGGAAAAACAGAACAAATTTACGGAAATACGGAACAAATAGTTTAATTTAATTGCTAAATAAAGGACGATTCCATATTATACGGGACGGGTGCCAACCCTATCACCAATCTATCTGCATGTGCTGCTGCAGTAATGACATCGGTGTCAGTAATTACTGTTAGCTTTCGTACATGGATGTAGTAGAGACAGAGGTGCATCATTTCGCCCTCTACCCGATCGTGCTTCACAGCTCTTTGGTGCTCCTTTTAAATCCCTTCTTAAACCTGTTCTTGAACATGCTCGTTGTTGTGTTGCAAGCAAAAATCTGATTTGATAATCCAGACTTAAATCCATTTATAAAAATCCCACTGTAATCTCATTTCAGTGGTTTGGATCCGATTTGCAAGAATCAGATTTCATGTGGCTTTTTGCTGCCCAGATTATTGAATGCCATGTCGTAGTTTTTATCATAACTTTATATTACTGTTATATAAAACTGTATATTAGGATAAACAGAGATTTTGTGCTTAGTATCGTATATATTTATCGTCTAATGATTATTTTTTGTATTTAGATACTGTAAGGGACTATGCACCTAGGTTTTTCACACCTGTAAAAATGTGACGTGACAAAGTAATTTGACTTGAATGTCAGTGTAGATACAATCTGGATATGCCAAAAACTGGATGGCAGTCTGAAGAAATACTGTCATCACAGCAGCATGACACTTTAAAACTTTTATTTTTCCCAGAAATGTAAAAGTAGAGGCTGCTGATATACACCATTTATTTTTATCATTTAGTATTATTTTTTACTTTAAAGTATGAGTTATTTATTTTAAGATGTCTGCTTTAATACCAAGCTATTTAAAAGCTACCTAACAACCACCTGGAAGAGCACCAGAACAGTCCCTAACACTCAAAGCTTATATATTCAGTTACCAATTTAGTTACTTCATTTTTCATCTTATTACAACACAATGCTGCTGACCTTGAGGCTTGTTTTTATCCTTTATCAACAAGTGTTTTATGTCCACACAGCTGTTTAGTCTCAGTCCTGAATTCTAGATTTTATAGAAATGCTCTTGAACGTTGGTGCAAGCTCTACTTTTCATTTTTTGTCCATTCCACTTCACCACAAATTTAAGTGATCTCCAGTCACAGCCAAGCCAGATGTATTTGGAAGTAGATGGCTTTACTATGACTCCGAGGGATGTTTAGGACCGTCGTCGTATTGGTCTGTGTGCATGTAGTCCTGCGCCGTGCAGCCATCTGCCAATGGTGCCGACACTAACAGGATGACGCATGGAGGACATCGATGCTTGCTGAATGTCTGTAATGGTGTGGCTGTTGGGTCAATCTGCGCCTGCTGAACACTTTGTTGGTCCCTCTCTCTTTGGTTTGTGTAGGTCTTCCAGATCCTTCATGCCACCGGTATGGTAAACAATACATCAATTAGACTATCCCGCTTCTCGAAGCCGCTATTTTCCAACTGCTGAACTTGCTTTCAAACTTTTGCAAATGACGTTACCACACAACAGCACAATCCAGGATGGAAAGCACGCTCAGCAGGATGGCCTTATGTTGTCAGTCAGGTACAGTGATACTTCACATGCACGGCAGGGTGTGAAACTCGAATCATTCCCATGTCTCATGATGTCAAACCTTCTAGTCAAGTGTCACTGTCTTTGGTAGATTTTTCGATGAGGTGTGTGAATATAAATATGTACCCTGATGCTTTTAATTCCCTCTAATTCATTTTTCACAGCAGTAATAAAGCAGCATTCAATAAAAAAAAAAGAAAAGTCACATCTCCAAGACTCTGAGAAGATAATGTGTTTATTGAATGAAGATAAACAAGGACAGGATTCTCAATTCCTTAAAATAAAAATAAATAAAATCGTTCACTTTCTCTCTCGAGAGACAAGCAAAGGATGCAATCTCCTGTATTTTCTTTTGCGGAGGATTCCCAAACGTACAGGATTCACTGTAGATTCAGTCTTGCTGCTCTGTTAATTCTTA
This sequence comes from Prochilodus magdalenae, assembly GCA_024036415.1. Lineage (NCBI taxonomy): Eukaryota > Metazoa > Chordata > Actinopteri > Characiformes > Prochilodontidae > Prochilodus > Prochilodus magdalenae. Next base: position 465,062 of record JAMWET010005032.1, on the reverse strand, counting down.
CAATCAGTGTAGAGGTGTGTATATTTTTGGCACATGGGATGGAGGAAGAAAACCTTGATTTGAAATGAAGTTTATAGGCAGGGTGGGGTGGGGTGGGGGAGGGGGTGTCAGGATCTTAGTGTGCACGTTTGAGGAAAAACTCAAAACCGAGACCAGGCAGCTCTCTCAATCTTCCTGTCCTGTTCTATAATCAATTAGTTATGAACCTCTATCTTTTGTGCGAACATAAATTCATATAAATAACCATACAACTGAAATAACCCTAGCTGAGGACTGTTTGTTTTTGCAAGAAAACAGTGCAAGGTTTGTCCATCTGCTGTACAACTTCACCCAGGAACCAAATCCTGAGCGCACCGAGCTAAAATTTTTCCTCGTCCCAAGTGTACAGAAACCATGTTCCGATCAGCCGACTACCTGGATGTGAATGATAAAGCAAAAAAAAAGAAAAAGAAAAAAAAAAAAACAATCAAAGAAAAAAAAACAAAAACAATTTAAAGCCTTTGAAAGAAGTTTGGATATAATTAGCTGAAAGCTAGCGCGATTAACCCCAGATCAACAGAGCAATAGCTACAAAAAGTAAAAGATTTTTATTTCACTGTCCTTTACGGATGGGTCACTGACTCTCGTCCCACAGAGCCTTCGCTGGCCTACAACCATCCGTCACAGTATCCGTTTGCCTGGCTTTAGCCTCATATGCAGACAAAGCTCTTCAGATAGTACTACAGTATGATCGTTATATCCCGAATACAACTACGATTTCTTAAAGTACTGAAAGCTTTCACAAACTGTGCTTTGGTTGCCCCTGTCAAACTAGCAAAAACTGTTAGCATCTACGCTAGTTTGCGCAGCCAGAGAAAAAAAACAGGTTTGACTGTGATGACTGCAGATGACAGCAGAATTCAGGAACACTACAGGAGAGAGCAGATTGAGCCCAACAATAGGGAGTCCAGAGACGTAACAAGGGAGCGTCGAGTGCCGAGGACGGAAAGAGTGCCTTTGTGCATTTGGAGAACTACCTTTTGTTCATAGGCCTGAAGTCAGGGTGTGCGTGACAGATAGAGAGGGTGTGGGTTTGAAAAGCAGTGTTTCGGACAGGCTAATGGCGCAATAATGAGAACCCATTTGGAGGGCCGATGAGGCGGGAGAACGGAAGATTTTCTAGGGTTTTGATTCATTGTTTGCAGGCGTGCAATTAGACGTGGTCTTTGAAGGCGTCCAGGTTGAAGGCAGTGTCCAGGAAACGCTTCAGCTCCAGCAGGTGGGAATTCTTGCTTCCGGTAGCAGGAGCAGCAGCAGGTTCGCGACCAGCATACCTAGGCACACAAACACATCATGAAGACACGCTGAAAACTTACGCGAGTTCATGAATCATGAATTTATCAGCAGATCGACAAGGTCAGCCACTGAGGGGGAATTTATTACAATTTCCAGAATTCAGATTCATTTTGTTATTATCCCTTTTTGAAAAGTTTCACCGTAATGTGTCTCTGCAGGTACACTGTACAGGGGGAAGGGAGCGCACACTGACCACATGGGCCACAGGTGGCATCAGCTCAAGTTCAGTTCTGTCTGGGTAGTCCGATTTCGCCGGTCTGCACGTTTATAGCACCGTTACACTTATAAACAGCACACAGCCTTCGGAACAGCTGTCATTACCCCGCAGCAGCAGTACCATTCAAAGCCTGGGATTTGGAAATTGGGTTTAAAGAAATTAATAAATAAATAAAAACAATTAAAATCTTTTTTGTTTTTTTTAACATTAAAAACATTTTGATTTCTGATTTCATTTTGTCCATATTAATGCACATTCTCTAAAGGCTTATGGACATGGTTATAACAAAGCAGTACCACCAGAAATCGCGGGGGCAGCGTAGCCAACAGTTTAAGCACGACACAATGTCAGTTTCTCTCATCGATAATACGAGCAAAAAGCACAGTTTTTTTTTTATGGCCACAAAGCGAGCACACCAATCGGTACAGCGGTCACTTTGTGTTGAGCTTGTTTTAAGCTGTTGGACAGAGCTTGGTTCTAGCTAATGGAACCTGTTCACCAGGGCTCTGTGCTGATGATGATGTGAATAGACATCAGTGTCAGACTAATGAATGAGCTTCTATTAAAGACTGGTGGACTGAGAGACACTAGAGTCTCTTCACCTACACTGAGCTGATGAAGAGTCCTGTTCCAGAAATGATAATAGAACATTAGAGCCGCAATAAACCATGCTCCTGTTACTCTCCATACTTCAGTACATCTGAAGGTACATACTTTAGTACTGGTACTCTCCATACTTAAGTACATCTGAGGGTACATACTTTAGTACTGTTACTCTCCATACTTCAGTACATCTGAAGGTACATACTTTAGTACTGGTACTCTCCATACTTAAGTACATCTGAGGGTACATACTTTAGTACTGTTACTCTCCATACTTAAGCACATCTGAAGGTACATACTTTAGTACTGGTACTCTCCATACTTCAGTACATCTGAAGGTACATACTTTAGTACTGGTACTCTCCATACTTAAGTACATCTGAGGGTACATACTTTAGTACTGTTACTCTCCATACTTCAGTACATCTGAAGGTACATACTTTAGTACTGTTACTCTCCATACTTAAGTACATCTGAGGGTACATACTTTAGTACTGTTACTCTCCATACTTAAGTACATCTGAGGGTACATACTTTAGTACTGTTACTCTCCATACTTCAGTACATCTGAAGGTACATACTTTAGTACTGTTACTCTCCATACTTAAGTACATCTGAGGGTACATACTTTAGTACTGTTACTCTCCATACTTAAGTACATCTGAGGGTACATACTTTAGTACTGTTACTCTCCATACTTAAGTACATCTGAAGGTACATACTTTAGTACTGGTACTCTCCATACTTAAGTACATCTGAAGGTACATACTTTAGTACTGGTACTCTCCATACTTAAGTACATCTGAAGGTACATACTTTAGTACAGTTTTTAGGAGGTCTAAAGGGAGGAACTTCTACTGACACCCGAGGAGTATTTTACCCTGTGGATCTCCACTTTGACTACAGGGTTTGTGTACTTCGTCCACTACAGAACTACAGAAAACTAACAACGTGTGTTTTTTAAGGAGGCTGAATTTGAGCAAAAAACCTTCCTGTGCAAACCCGGTGCAAATTTCATTTTCCTATGTACCATTACTTTTACACTTCATGGCAAGGAACCACTTAGTAGTCTACTAACAAAGCTGCTCGGACTAACATCAGTAAAGGTAAGTACTTATGCTCATGCTCACAAGGACACATAGCACACTACTCCTATCATACATTTATGGAACTGTGTTCTCTGGAGTGATGGATGATGATTTGTGATCCAGAACCGACCATCCAAAATCAGTACCCGATCTTACTAATTCTCTTATGACTGAATGCAATCAAACCGTCTCAATATTCCTACATCTGCTGTAAAACTTTCCCGGGAGTTTCAAATCCATTCGTTTCAGCAGAAACGCTTTCATTAAGGCGTAACTTGAGAGATTTGTTGTAATGCCAAGTTTACTGTTAAAAACCTCGGTTGTGTTTGGTCATCTGGTCATTCTTTTTTTTTGATCAAAGTCTTTTTATTAAAGTTTTACAATAGACAAAATACAAACAGTCCCACTCCACATTTCCCCCCACCCCCACCCAGCCCTCAGACCTGCAACAAAATCTTGTACATTGTACAGTATTAAAAACTAAAACAATTAGTGTTTCAAAATAAATACCTATTATAGGGTCAGATCTTCAGCCTCCATATTTTCCAGGAAAGTTAAGAAGGGCTGCCAGATTGTATAAAATCTCTGTACAGACCCTTGAAGAGAGTATCTTATCTTCTCAAGCTTGAGATATTGTGTAACCTCTTTGATCCATTGAGAATAAGTAGGGGGATGAGGATCTTTCCACCTGAACAGTATTAATCGCCTGGCTAATAAAGTGCAGAAAGCTAACATATTGCCTTTATATGTACTTAGGTAAGAATCTAATGGTAAGACACCAAATAATGCAGCACAAGGAGAGCAGTCAACTGGGTGTTCAAAAATTCTCGAGAGAGTGTCAAAAATAGACCGCCAAAATTGATATAGTTTTGGACATGTCCAGAACATGTGTATCAAATTTGCAGGATCTTGTCTACACCTATCACATGTTGGATCCAGACTTGGTTTAAACTTAGCCAGTTTTACTTTACTCCAGTGAAGCTGATGTACTACCTTAAACTGCATTACAGAATGTCGTTGACAAATAGAGGATGAGTGTATTCTTCTAATAATTCTGTGCCACATTTCCTCTGGGATTTGGTCATTCAGATCCTCCTCCCATCTGCTTTTGAGATCATTTAAAAAATTATCGGATTATGTGAAAAGGAGGAGCTCATATATTCTGCCCATATATATAACTGTCTAGAGTCTATCCCAAGTTTTAAAATGAGATCTAGTAGGGAAATAGGAGGTTTCAAGGGAAAGCAATCAAAGAGTGATGCTGTAAAACTTCGTAGCTGTAAGTATCTGAAAAAATCTGCTCTAGAGATATTAAATTTATTCACCAGCTGTTCAAAGGATGCAAAGTGTTTATCTATATATAGATCCTGTATTGATGAAATTCCACTCCTGGACCAAATATTAAATACTCCATCTGATATTGAGGGGGTGAACATGTGATTTTTTAGTATTGGCGTATGAACTGAAGCCCCAAAAAGAGCAAAAAGCTCGGTTTAAACTGGTTCCAAATTTTGATTGATTGTATAACAATGGGGTTCTTGCTGTAATATGAAATAGGCTTCTCCCATGGTAGTTTGGAACATAATAATGCTGACAAAGAGGTGGGGTCACAGGATGAGTTTTCTAAAATTACCCACTTAGGGGTATGCGACTCCTCTATGCTCTCCACCCAGTACAGCAAATTTCTAATATTAGCTGCCCAGTAATAAAAACGAAGATTCGGGAGCGCCATACCACCCTGGGATCGAGGCTTTTGCAATATAGACTTTCTGTATACGTGGAGTTTTTTTATTCCATATGAAGTCTGAAACAAGTGTATCTAAATGATCTAAAGACAGAACTGGTTAGGAAAAAATAGGAATGTTCTGAAATAGATATAAAAATATCTCGGTAGCACATTCATCTTAACTGTATTAATCCTTCCGCATAAAAGAGAGAGGTAACAAATCCCAACGCTTGAAATCCTGTTTTTAAGTGGGGACATCAGAGGAAGAAAATTTAATTTATAAAAAGATCTTTGTAGTCGTGCGTAATCCATATGCCCAAGTACCTAAACTTCTCTTTTACTAATTTTGAAAGGAGTTAGACCATAGTGAATAGTCTTTGGCAGTGTCATTAACTGGCATCAATTCCACTCTTAGAAGGATTTATCTTATAGCCCGATATTTCCCAAATTCTCCAAATAGTTCTAAACAATTTAGGAAGGCTCGACATAGGATCAGAGATATAAAGTAATAAGATCGTCAGCATAAAGCGATAATTTATTATTGTCCTGGCCCCCGCGATAAAATACCCTTTTATAAGAGTTATCCTGACGTAAGGCTAATGCTAATGGTTCGATAGCTATATTGAACAATAAAGGGGGACATTGGGCACCCTTGTCGCGTGCCTCGCTGTAAGTGAAAGTGAGCAGACAAATTGTTATTCGTGCGTACCGCAGCCGTGGGAGAAGAATATAATGTCTTAATATAGGATATATATTTTGGTCCGAAACCGAACTTCTCAAGCGCACAAAAAAGATAACCCCACTCCACCCTGTCGAAAGCTTTTTCGGCATCGAGAGATAGTAAAATCTCTGGGGTGACGGATGGAGCGGGGTCATAAAGAATATTCATAAGACGCCTCACGTTAAAAAATGAATACCTATTCTTCATAAAACCTGTCTGGTCTGTAGAAATAATGGAAGATAAAGGCTGTTCAAGACGGAGGGCTAAAAAAGCTTTGCAAGAATCTTTTTACGTCTGTATTCAAGAGTGACACTGGACGATAGGAACTGCATTGAAGAGGATTTTTTGTCCTTCTTTAATATAAGCGAAATGGTTGCTTCACGCAAAGTAGGGGGGAGGGACTGAGAGGCAAGCGATTCCTGAAATACAGAGAGAGAAGAAGTGGAGCAAGTTGTTCTGAAAATGCTTTAAAAAATTCGGAGGATATAGCCAATCTGGCCCAGGGGATCTACTGCTTTGCATACTCCTAATCGATTCTATAATTTCTTCACCGAAATATCTTCCTCTAATATCTCCGCTAATTCTGAGTCTATTTTGGGAATCTTTAACTTCTGAAAGAAATTATCTAAGACAAAAGGCATCCTCAGATGGTTCCGATTGATAAAGGGAGGAATAATAATGATAAAAACATGAATTTATTTCTAAATGATCGCTGTGTTTTTGACCCTTGTTCATCATATATTTCAGGAATATACTGACTCGCTGTTCTCTGTCGTAATTGATGTGCTAAAATTTTTCCCGCCTTCTCCCCATGCTCATATGAGCTATGCCTAGATTTTAAAAATTAAATTCTCCACTTCACGCGTTATGAGAAAGATCAAATTCTTTTTCAAAATCAAGCGTTGTTTAAGTACCTCGTCTGAAGGCGAGTGACTATATTCTGTATCTAATTTTAAAATATCATCTGTCAGCTGCTTAATACGATCAGTGTCCCCTTTTCCTACGCATTGCAGAGTATGAAATAATTTGGCCTCTTAAATATGCTTTTTAATGATTCCCACACTGTGGAGTTTTGAAATTCCTGGAGTTTGATTATGAGTAATAAAAAATTAGCTATTTCAGATTACGTAATGAGTTTACAAAATGTTCCTCAGAGAGCAACAGAGAATTAAATCTCCATGGACGATAGCTGGGTACTGAATCCGGGATATGAATACTCATTGAGAGGGGGCTATGATCTGAAAAGGACTATTGACTGATATTCACAGTCTCTCACCGCAGGGATAAGCTTTTTGTCAATAAGAATAATAATCTATTCGCGAAAACATCTTATGAACTGGGGAAAAGAAGGATACGCTCTAGAATTAGGATTTGCGGAAAACTCGCCATATATCTGCTACACCATATGTATTAAGAAAGAGTTTCACCGCTTGAGCTGATTTTGACCTATATGTTACAACAGAGGAACTGGGACGATCTAAGTTTGGAGAGAGTACACAATTTAAATCCCCCCCTAGTATGAGATGGTGTGTGTCCACATTGGTTGAGTCGGGAAAAAAAAAATTAACGAAAAAATGTATTGTCATCAAAATTTGGGGGATAGATTCTTGGCTAAAATAACTGGGAATCCATACATATGACCTTACGTACAACGGACGTAACGCCCTGCTGGGGTCAGATTCTACGCTTTGACGCTACAAATGGTATATTATTTATTGATCAATTAGCCACCCCTCTCGCCTTAGAACCAAAATTAGAATGAAAGGCTTCCCCTATCCAACCTCCCCACAACACCTGCCCTGGTCACACAGTACGAATATGAGTCTCTTGAAGGAAAGCAATATCGGCTTTGAGATATTTAAGATGTCTGAGCACTTTCTTACGTTTCACTGGATGGTTTAGAGATTTCACATTCCAACTTATAAAGTTAACCAAGCAGCCTTTAGATCTTCCTAAGCTATTTTTATCTCCCATTGGGCATAATAAAAAATAGCATCACAGTTCTGACCCAATAAACCAAATTATGTAGTTGAAAACACATGGAAAAAAAAAAGAAATAATGAATTAACAAAATAAGCAGTTGCAAACACAGGTCTGATACATCTGGTCATTCTTAAGTGTGTGTGTGTGTGCGTGCGTGTTTACCAGACAGGCTTGGCACGGTTGATAGTGGTGCGCATGCGGGGTTTCACATAGTCATAGTAGCCCTGATTTTTATGCTCCTCCTGACACCAGACCAGGTCAGCGTTGGGGTACTTCTCTGTCTCAGCCTTAAACAGGTCAAAGGGGAATGGAGACAGCTGGGGACAGACAACCAGAGATCATTTATATAAGAGGTCCTCATAATGGTTTAGCCAGTGAGCACAATCTCATACCCGTCTGGAAGGCAAAGATCTTTTCTTCATGAAATGATAAAGTCTATCAAGTAAACTATGCACATATCTGCCGTTACGCATGCTCTCAGCTTTTGATGTTTCCTCTAAACTGTGCATGTGGGTGTGAGGGAATGCGGGTGGGTGCGTGCAGTACCTGTTCGATGCGTGCAATAGCCACAGTGTTCTCCATATTGCGAGTTTTGCGCTCACGTGTGAGCTCATAGTAGACTTTTCCTGTGCAGAAGATCAGACGCTTCACTTCAGCTGGGTTCTGTACTGCAGGGCCCTCGTCCGGGATCAAGCGCTGGAAATGGGTGCCTGACAGTAGACACACACACACACTTTGATAATCTAACATAGAGGAGTGTTGAGAGTGTATATGCACTGTATATGTAATAGCTGCATATCTGTAGTAGGAGAGGTTCAACTGTGTGTTTCATTGCATCACTGACCTGGCAGCATCAGGTCAAAGCTGGACTTGGCCTCCGGGTGGCGCAGCAAAGATTTGGGAGTGAAGATGATGAGCTAAAGTAGAAGGACAGAAAGACAGCACTCTTTAAAACGTCCACCGTCAGTGCGTCAAAACTTTCAAACACCCCCAGTCAAACAGTTCGTCCAGCATTTTCTTGTGTATGAGCGCATGAACTCACAGGCTTCCTGAACGGCTGCAGGATCTGCCTTCTCAGGACATGGAAGTAGTTGGCAGGAGTGGAGCAGTTCACCACAATCCAGTTACAGTCATACAGCTGACGCACCGCAAAGTCATCTGTGATTTTCTGCAACCAGAGATGGAAATCCTTCAGCGAAGGGGACAGTGACTTCTTCAGGAGGCTCTGCTAATGCTCAGTGGTGAAGGTCAGACATGCTTCTCCACATGGTAAACAATAACAACAGTAATAAACATGGTTTTGAGTGTATGGGGAAAAAATTAAAAATCTGTCTCACAGGGAAAACATCAGGATCGTCGTTGCACATTTGGAGGAATCGCTCAGGGCGAGCAGAAGAGTGCTCGGGACCCTATGAGAAAGAAAGAGAGAGAGAGAAACAGAAAGAGGAAGACAGAACGAATGAAGAGAATGTACACAGATGCACAGTATGTACAAAATATTATTTCATATAACATATATACTGGTGGATTAGGTTATTCTACTGGCTGATGATTTTGCTTGTTTCAAGCCAATAAAATCTCATCTGCCAGCTGAATATGCAGATTTTTGTCTATGATTTATTTATAAAGTATTTTCTAAAAATAAATCTAAAATATTATATCAATTAATTTATTATAAAAAATTTCAACTGCATTAAAATGATACTACACAAACAAAAACGGAGACATAATATTGGCAGTGAATTTTGGATACTGTAGCCTCACCATGCCCTCCATTCCGTGCGGCAGCAGCAGAACTATGCCGTTCTGCCGGACCCACTTGGCTTGGCCAGGGCTGATGAACTGGTCGATTATACACTGAGCTGTGTTGTGAAAGTCTCCAAACTGGGCCTCCCACAGAACCAGGGCGTTAGGACTTGCCATGGCGAAGCCCAGCTCGAAACCTAAGAGAGACAGACAGAAAGAGAGAGAGAGAGAGAGAGAGAGGGGGGCAGGGAGGGAGAAAAGAAGAAAAACAGGAATAGTGGGATGGACTAAAATACATGCTAATGTCTTTTATGCTCATGGTTCGTTGGAATATGGTTTATGGAAAACAGGAACAAAGGCACGGATCTGAACTATATGACGTTTAATATTCAGAGCCAATTCTCTGTGTCCTTTAGCCCCACCTACACGGCACGTTTCAGCTTCATGAAATAAAGCTTTCAAACAGAGTCATTGTATCTGCTTATGTAAAACTCCAATTTGGCGGTGTAAACGGTCATTTGTAGTAGTTTGAATTGGTTCCTTCTAGAGAACTGCTAACAGTCTGAGACAATGAGCGTGTCTGCATGTACTAAATAATCAGATCACTGCAGTTACGCCATATAAACAGCGTACATTTTTGTGT
>JAMWET010005032.1:395000-450000 GCA_024036415.1 Prochilodus magdalenae | reverse complement strand
GACAGGGACATAAAAAAACATGAACTCGTTTACAGTCAGCATTCCAGGATCACCTGGAACCAGGGCGAGCCTGACGAGGTTTCAAATACAAGCTCATATGAAAAGGTGGGATTTACTGTCTAGGGGTCACTGTGGAACTCCTATCACCTGGAATGCCACCAAGTATAAACTCACCAGGTCGACAACTACGTCTTTGTGGAAGGTGGCTCTCCATTCAGCTGCAACGTTGCACACGTACATGACGGCCTCAGGGTCATCCGCGTTAACGTGGAAGATGGGGGCGTTCACCACACGTGCTACATCAGTGGGGTATGGAGAGGAGCGCGCCATGCGGGGGTCTGTGGTGAAGCCGATCTGTGCAAGACAGAAAGAGAAAGAAGACAGACGAGGCTTAGTTGTATAGTTTCAAGCGTCCGTGTGATTTTACGCATGTATGAAGGAGCATATGAATCTGTGTTTGTACCTGGTTGTTGGCAACCACATGCACTGTGCCATGGGTAGTGTATGAAGGCAGGTCACTCAGATGGAAAGTTTCGTAGACGATACCCTGTCCGGCAAACGCTGCATCACCGTGGAGCAATATGGACATCACCTGAACACGCAGACACAGAGCATATCAACACTCAGGGAGCATGTCGTGTTAAGTATCTAGTTGTGTATCTGACGAATGTTTGAATTCCTTTCAATTCAACATAAACAGGCAACAAGGTCAGAGAATTGTGGTGATGTGGCAGATGTCTGCAGTGGTAGGAAAACAACTACATCTGACCATCTACTACTTTTCCTCACTTTGGGGAAGGTAATTTCTACTTCACTGCACAGCTTCTGTGTGTTACTGCAACTACAGCATTGACTTGCGTTGTTGGGAAAAACAAATCAACCCAAGTACTCTCTCAAGTACGCAATAAAAAAAAAAATAAAAAAAAAAATTTAAATCACAATGGCAAGGGAGAAGAAGTAAAAATCCAAATTTGCTTGGAAATTAAATTTCAATTTTAATTATGTGAAAATTAACATTGAAAATCAGTTCAATGTAATTAGTAAAATTACCATTTTGTGGATGCAAGGTTTTGTTCCAATAGCAACAGTGTGTATTAATGATGCACAGTGATCACATTGGTATCTGGGCAAACCTTTAGATTTGAACACTATTTTAAACCATTTAAATAGTGATATCTATTTGATGAATAGATATATTAGATTTGGATGGATGGATGGATGGATGAATAGATAGATTAGATTTGGATGGATGGATGGATGGATGGATGAATAGATAGATTAGATTTGGATGGATGGATGGATGGATGAATAGATAGATTAGATTTGGATGGATGAATAGATTAGATTTGGATGGATGGATGGATGGATGGATGGATGGATGGATGGATGGATGGATGGATAGATGGATACTTTATTGATCCCAGAGGGAAATTCAAGGCATCCAGTAGCAGGTATACAAACTATACAGAAGTAACAACAGAAGCAAGATAGATTGTACAAAAAAAGTATGAAAGTATAAAAATAGAGTCCTTAGTGTCTGTGTAAAGTGTAAAGTATAGATGGAGGTAATGGTATACCGTTTGCTAAGCAAATTAAGAAGATGGCTGTTGTCAGCCATACAGACAGTGCAAATACGCAGTAATATAAATAATTAAATAATTATCAGTGCAAAAGATATCAACATCAGTAAAGCTATTTGAAGGCGTGAGCGAGTTACATGCCAGGTGCATGAGTTGCTTCGCAACCAAAAACCACAAGACAAAACAGAGCACAGAAAACAGATCAGGACTGGATCGTGTTTGTTTTAGCTAATAGTCAGTCCAATACATCCCTGAATTTTGATCTTCAACAGGAAAAAAAAAAAAAAAATCAGGGATGTATGACCTTAAATTTCCAACTTTCTAAGACCTTATATGAAGGATCCACAGAAGCTGTGCTGTTTGAATGTGTGGATGAGAACCAGTGACTGAGTGCTATTACTTATACTCGTTACTATCGAGTTCTATATTGTTATATTTTTATATTATATTGTTATATTATATAAAGTATTTGAATAGTGTTTTTACGCGCACAGATGTGTAACAGTTTATGATTCAGCGGCTCACCCGGTTTCCGTCCGTGTCACCGCAGTAGAACTGCTCGGCTTTGGTCTTGCCCTGGACCACCGGGTTCACAGCCTCTAAGTGTGAGGGGTTGGCCACCAGAGACAGTGTGATGTTCCGGTCAGTCACACGGTTTATCCTCCTGTGGTACATCCCCAAGTGGTATTTCACATCACCGGAACCCTGTTTCACACAAGGACAGGCACAGACAGACAGGCAGTCAATAAAGTGACGTAGGTCACAGTCCAGCGTGGCTCCAACCGACTATTACTTTAGCAGTTTTAGTAGAAGCTGTTGTCACACGGTAACGTACTACTGTGAGATGTCTTTCCCACTATAAATAAAATACACTGCTGTTACTCCCAAACTTACTCAAAACTCAAACTGGTTCTTGAATTGTTCAGTCCTCCTCTCTTTCAGCTGCACCAAGGATTTTGCCATATATTGCAGTCTGCCAGGATGACTGTGTGTGTGTGATATGGACATTAGGGTTGGCGTTTTCTGTAGGATGCATTGACGCTGTCTATATGATATGCAGCCACAGATTTTTTTATGAATAATGCAAAAAACCTTCAATTGACCAATCACTGCAGGCCTACATTGCAGATAGGGCTGCAGCACACAGTTGTAAATCTAATTTGTGCTTTTTCATCCCTCTTTAGGAGAGAAACAAAGTCAAAAACAATGCTCAACAATCCACACAAAATTATGGCATAAAGGAATGTCTGTTCTATTCCAATAGATGATTAAAATTTAAATATAGCACTGACATCAGCTCTCTAGGTCAGTTTTTGGACACAGGACCACTGGTAGCTGGGTATGTTTGGCTGGCAGAGTATTCCAAGGTAGCTATGCATCCACAATGACTTGTCAGACTGGATCCGCTTGCATACAACTCTCATCCTTTGGTTACGCGTTTAGGGATGTGTTAATTACACTAATTAAAAAACTGTAAAATTGTGAAGTATATTTTTTTATTTTATAAATTTTTTTTTTTTATGAAAGTGATCTCTGGTCCTTGGCATCATGGTACATAAGCCAGATATTCAGACACTTCAGACAGATTATAATATTCTAATCTATTCCAATATTCCAATAATCCATTACAGGAACCCTTCAGACATTCTAACCTCGTCCGCAGCCTCCAATTTGGAATCAAACTGGCAGAAGATCTGCTCCAGCTCCTTCCTGATCACGTTGGCCAGAACATTCAAACGTCCTCTGCAGAGACACACACAAACAAACACAGCCGCTTTTATGATGGTCATCTGTCTTAGACTCGTTATTCAGCTATGACTATGAATTATTCAGTAACCGCTATGAAACTAATCTGCAAGTTAAGTAGTCATGATATTACAAGTCCTCCGGGCTTTAGGGTTTAAAATTAGCCCCCCCGCTGAGCTAGAGATTTCCAGGAGAAAGGCATTGTGGGTCCCACCTGTGAGGCATGCCCATGATGACGTACTCCACCCCGTTTGCACTGGATTTGTCGATGATGGTTTTGAGGGCGGGGATGAGGCTTTCGCAGCCCTCCAGCCCAAAACGCTTCTCTGATGACCACTTTCTCTGCAGGAACTCCTCAAACCTGATCAGCGGAAAAGATGAACAACATATATGCATCACTTTTCTCATAACATAGATATCCAACTGCTTGTTTTCTGGAGCATCTGAAAATTGTATGTATAGGCTTACTGCTGCACCTCGTTTCCCTGGACAGAATTTGCCGCAACAACAAAACGTGCCAAATAGCAGCCCTGATTTTCACTATGCTCTCATCTCTAGCATGCAGAAATGGTGGATGTGAATATAAACAACATGACTGCATGGCAATAAGCTGGCAGAAGTTATATTGTTTGGTGCTCCTCAAAGCGTCTTGGCTGTTAAAATCAATACTCTATACTGGGGTTGTACCCGACTTGTCAGTGGAATCGTATTCGCCCGTCCTGGTCGACGATTCGACTATTCGTTCGTGTTTTTTCTCCATGTACATTATCTAGTAATCAGTAAATCAGTCTGCATACGGTTCAGATCTGATCTCCTCATTTAGAAAGTCAGCAGAGTCACAGGGACATATTCCTGAACTAAAAGAGGCGGGGCTTATGATGATCGATCTGAACTGGAGCCTGATTTAATTACAGGATGCAGCGTCGCGCAGCAGCGTCGCGCAGCAGCGTCGCGCAGCAGCGTCGCGCAGCAGCGCGTATTTATGCTAAACATTAGCGCTTCTAGCTTATAGTCTTTTTAATTTCACTCCTAACAGCTTCTTCAGTAGGAGGACCCTTCGTCTTTCATCTCTCATAAATAATGAGCTGCTAATAAAACCAGATTAGTCCATATTTAAATTATTATTAGATGAAAAGAAGAATGGTGGATCTGAAACCGTTTATTATATTAACCACTCTGTAATAATGATCTCTCGTTTATCAGCAGGCGTATTAATGACTGTACTTATCTTTAAATAAAGATAATCTCAGCTGTAGACGAATAAATATAAATATCTGTGATTTAGGATCTAAAATAATAGAATTATAATAAAACAAACGTCTCCGGTCCGTTTCTCCTTCACTGCAAACAGCCGTTACGTCTAAACCGAAAGTCCGCTCCCTCGTTTGGAGCAGTGTTGGATGTCTGACTAAATGACGAGCAGAATTCGGTTTAATTTGTTCAGATTCTCTTCTTCAAAACCTCCTCCAGACATCGCTCCACCCATGTTTCTCAGCTTCACAGCTTCAGCTGCCTTCAGCGGCGAACCACCAGCGCACGTCGTCACGTAGATTTAATTTTTTAGCAAGCGTCACAGCCCAGCTAGAACTTACATATATGTATTTATCAGTCCTCTTTAATAATTATTAAAATGTCTTTTACATTCGTGAAGTTATTGTGCATTTCTGTAAGCCTTAGTCGGTTTTTTACGGAAGAAAAAAAGTTCACTGTTGTCAGTCGACTTGAGGGGTCTCAGATTCGACTCGTCGACTTCTAGAGGGCAGCCCTACTCTATACTAAAAGTATTTTTAACCACTATAGAACAAATACACCATGGCAGAAATTATATAGGCACTCCTTCTTAACACTGACTCACACCCATTGCTAAGAGGTGGACAAATTCAAACACACAACCGTACAATTTGCAGAGGCAAACCCTGGAACTGGAATGGGTCGTGAAGAGCTCAGTGACTTTAAACAATCCGCATCCACAGGACCACACTTTCTACAAGCCAGTTTGCTACAATCAGTGTCCGCCTGGCTAGAGCTGTCTTGGTTAACTGCTCCACTAACATTAAAGAGCAAAGAACAGCTGATTCACAAAGCAGTAAAACAGGTCTACGTTCTGTTGCATCACTCATTTCAGAGCTCCGAAACTGGAGCAGTGAAAGCCTCGGACAGATTTAGGTTTGGTGGATGCCAGGACAATGCTACCTACTGGATTGCACAGTGAAGTTTTGTGAAGAAAGATGATAATGGTTTGGGTGGGAGGGGGCGTGGGTCAGGGTTTGGGCTCTTAGGCCCACTGATGTTAATGCTACAGGACACAAAGACATTATACACAACTCTATACTTCCAACGTTTAGGAAGAACCTCTCTATTCTAGCATGACTCTGCTCCTGGGAACTCTATAAAGACATGGCTGGAATATTAAGGTGTGGAGGAACTCGCAGTGAGCTGCACAGGGGCCTGATCTCAACTCCTTTGGAACAAACTAGAAAGTTGACTGAGAGCCAGGCCTTCTCGTCCAACATCAGTACCTCACAAGTGCTCTTTTGACTGAATGGGCACAGATTCCCACAGCCACACTCCAAAATCTTGTGGAAAGAGGAGGGCACAACTCCATAGCAATGCCCATGGTTTTGGAATGGGATGGCCAATAAGATGATATGATGGTCAGGTGTCCGCATACCTTTGGTGTGCGTTATTCATTCTGCTTTAACCTCCATAGAAATATTCACTTGTCTAGCTACAGATCATGAACTCTAGATCAAATTTTAAATGTTTAGGTTGCAGATGGGAGAAGAACAAATGGAAGAACATGGGATGCAATCTTGCAGGAACAGGATACAAAAATTGTAAATAAAAAAATAAATAAAATAAAAAAACCAACCCACTTTAATTAAGAATCTCCCATACTCTTTCCGCAAGTGTGTACCTGGTAGAGCGAACCATACGGGCCAGCAGCGTTCTTTTCTCCTCCAGGCTGAACTGCATGACTCCAGGTGTCTCGAACTTTTGCCGGATCCACTGGCACTGCTCCAGGTCATTGATAAACATGAACTCCACTCCTATGTGCTGGCAATATGCCATCTGACAGGAGAAACCATAGAGATGATAGCAACCTATCAGCACATCCATTCAGAGTGTACAACCGTATAAGCAGTGCTGACTTAAAGCTGATAATGGATATCTCACATTAATTTTTATAAAACGCAGAAACTGGGATTAGAATTAATCTATAGGGCATTATAATCTATATATCCGGCATTTCTCTTTCCTTTAGTGTGCCAGGTAGCGTTTTGTACATGTACACGGTCTGTGAAGTTATAATATTATATATTTAGGTTTCTGTATTGAATTGGAACAAGGCCCTCCCCACTGACAACGACAGCTGATCATTTACAGCCAATTATAAATGATACAATAATTAATCAAACTAGTGCACCGAGCAAAACCAGGTTAAACCTCACAGATGCTAGTTGACTCATGACTCATGTTCCTTAGGGCTGGCAATGTAATTGAGCATACCTCCTTATTTCTACACTGATTGTCCATTTCATTATTTTACTTAGCACATAGCAGCCTGTTCAATGGTCAGGGCCCCCACAAGACCACCACAACATGTTATGTGGACCACCATATTATTAGGTGTATCATTCTCAGCACTGCAGGGACACTGACGTGGTGGTGGTGTGTTAGTGTGTGTGGTGCTGGTGTGAGTGGATCAGACACAGCAGTGCTGCTGGAGTGTTTAGACACTGTGTCCACTCACTGTCCACTCTATTAGACACTCCTACTTTGCTGGTCCACCTTGTAGATGGACAGTCAGAGACGATAGCTCATCTGCTGCTGCACAGTGCAGTGTTGGTCATCCTCTAGTCCTTCATCAGTGGACACAGGACGCTGCCCACAGGACGCTGCCCACAGGACGCTGCCCACAGGACGCTGCCCACAGGACGCTGCCTACAGGACGCTGCCCACAGGACGCTGCCCACAGGACGCTGCCCACAGGACGCTGTTGGCTGGAGAATTTTGGTTTGTGGATGATTCAGTGCAGCCGTTACACTGAGTCTGATAAACTCCCTCCAGAACAACACATAACACACCACCACCACCATGTCTGCATGCCTGCAGTGCTGAGAATGATCCTCCACCCACATAATACCAGCTCTGTGGTGGTCCTGTGGGGGTCCTGACCATTGAAGAACAGGGTAATACAGTATACAGAGAAACAGATGGACTACAGTCTGGAACTGTAGAACTAAAAGTGGGGTGGATAAAATGGAGAACGAATGTAGAAACAAGGAGGTGTAACACTTATGCCTTCCCATTTATCATACTGCAGTGCACCCTTAACAGTATCACAATGTCTGTCTGTCTCTCTCTCTCTGTGTGTGTGTGTGTGTGTGTGTGTGTGTGTGCGCGTGTGTGTTTCTCACCTCCAGGCGGCGGATGATCTCCCGCAGCTGCAGAGCGCTCTCGGTGCCCCCGATGAAGGTGGTGGTGGGCAGCCGGAACACCTTATCCAAGTCCGACTCATCCAGGCCATAGAAGCCTACAGGCCAGAGCCAGGCCCCAGGCCAAACAGAGGAAATGAGGAAAGGACAGGAGAGAAAGAAAAGAGGTGCAGCAGCCAAGAGGAGCACAGGAAGCCAGAGAGGAAGACAAAATGGTAAGGAGAAACATTCAGAGCACGAAATGATAAAAAAGAAATGACAGGAAGGAAAAAGCAAACAAAAAGAGACGGAGTGAGACAGAAACACAGCACAACCAGGGGTGAGTTGAAGCAGGTGTGGAACATGAAAACAGCGTGACCATACATTTAAACATTCCATACAGTGAGCGTGACATGGGTTAGAGACGTGTCAGGTTAGTTTTGACGTTGTTGGAAATGAAACAAAAACAATAACGTGGCCAATAAAGATGCGGTGTGGGAGGGGGACATGCGGGGTTAGTAAAGAGACGGACATAAAGAAGAGCAGGGTAAGAAAGGAGGGAAGGTGGGTTATAAATCAAGGGTGACAGTGAAAAGAAGAGAATTTGGGAAGGATGAAATAAAAAAAGAGAACAAATAGATTAACATTGTTATTATTCTCAGTTCAAATCCACTGGGTTATTTATCAGGTGTTAGCCTGACTGGCTGAAGCAGCTAAGCGCTGAGGCTGTGTTGACTGTAGCTTTAGTGGAAATCCAGCGAAGCTAAAGCGTCATGGGCTTTATGTAACATGGTGGTGCTATTAATGAACTCTGTGAATCAGTGAAAAGGAAGCCAATGACGTGGTATTCAGACCATGTCGAGAACTGACTGGTTAATAGATATGATGTCATGCTTGTTACATTATTCCAGGATTTATAATCCATACTTCACAGCTCTGGAAGTCTCGTACAGCGGCGACGATGCATAGAGAACCTTTTAAAGCATCTGCGTGATGACAGAGGAGAATGAAATGTCGCCGTTTCACTTTCCACTGTAGTTTCAAGGGGAATTCTGAAGATTTCTCAATATTGTGGTGTTGGCTCCCATTCCAAATCTGATTCCCTGACTTTCCCAGACTAACAAGCTGAATATACTATAACAGAACAGACAAACGGGCCAGACAAAACCAGCCACACTATTTCAAACCCACCAGTCTGTGAACTTCAATGGGTTAAACAGCTTTTCCATGCTGAAACACAGAACCAAGTTATCACTTATTCATTTCCTGGCATATCTCACTTCATTAGCACGCACAGGGCACCATAATATCACACGGCTCAACCCAAAAATTGATCAAACCCCACCACTTCCTGTGTTTGCAATAGACCTGATATTCCACAAAACTTAGGATGCGTGGAAAACTCTGTCCATAGTGGCCATAGTGGTGTGTGTGTGTGTGTGTGTGTGTGTGAGAGAGTGTAAGTGTAAGTGTGTGTGTGAGTGTAAGTGTATGTGTGTGTGTGTAAGTGTGTGTGTGAGTGTAAGTGTATGTGTGTGTGTGTAAGTGTGTGTGTGAGTGTAAGTGTATGTGTGTGTGTGTGTGTGAGTGTGTGTGTGTGTAAGTGTATGTGTGTGTGTGTAAGTGTAAGTGTGTGTGGGAGTGTAAGTGTATGTGTGTGTGTGTGTGTGTGTGTGTGTGTGTGTGTGTAAGTGTAAGTGTGTGTGTGAGTGTGTAAGTGTGTGTGTGAGTGTGTAAGTGTGTGTGGGAGTGTAAGTGTATGTGTGTGTGTGTGTGAGTGTTAGTGTATGTGCGTGTGTGTGTGTGTCCTATTTTAATCCTAGTCTCTGTGAAACTATCAAAGGCAGTATAATCATAAATACTCTGTTTGGCTCTACAGACGTCTGGTTCCCATCACCACCAATGTGAACAATCCTGGCAAGTCTATCTAGAACGGAGCACTGTGGATCAAACCACTCTTACTGAGCCCTTTAGTTCCTTAACAAAATCCGAATCCTAAAGCTACTGCTCTAAAGTTCCCATCATTCACACTGCAGTTTTAAAACTAGCATAATAAACTCATCATGACTGCACCACTAACAAAAGCAAAAAGGCTATTAAAGTTCTAGATTCAGAGCAAACAGGAGATCTTGGAAATACGCCAAAGTAAATGCCGTCTGTAAGCTGAATGTGAGACCCAGCGCATTTATACTACAACCAAAACCGAACAGGAGATGACCGGATATTTATACCCCCCCGCCATCATCCTCATGCAGTGCCATCTGCAGGAGCCTGAAGGTACTACCACCCTAAACACACAAGGGAGCTTCTGTTGTAATCTTTATTGGATACTGAAAAATTAACAACTTGGATTTATTGGCAACTTGGACCAGAAAGTAAATAAATACAGGGTGGTCTCTGACTGGCACTGTATGTACTGTGTCATCATACGCCCTCAGAAGGCCAGTCTGAATTAAAACCCACTAACACAATACTGATGTCCCGGCTTCCCAGTGTAGGTCATCAGTATTCTTGGACAATGAATATTAATATTTAAGCTAAAAACATATGAATGAATAAAACGTTGCATATCACACAGAAAATGTTAAAGGCTTGTTCAAATGGAAACCGCTCTCAGGGTTATTATGGGATGCTTAGCATGGGAAAGGAAGCAGCAGTCATGCGCCATAGTGCTCATGAGGGAGATGCTGGGAAAGGGACGTTTAACCCAAGGATACATATTTATATACAAAAACGTATAGTGTGTATCTACATTACTCTTCAAGGTGAAAAAGAGAGAGTGAGAGAGAGAGAGAGAGAGCGAGAGAGAGACTGCAGTGAATGCGAACATGAGTCCGCGTGTGGGTGTGCGTTCACACAACTGGGAAAAGGGAAAGAAGTGACTGTGATTTATCACTGACCAGTGAAAACCGTAAAAGTCATCCCGAAGCCTCTTTAATCATGACAAACCTGGCCATCCCTCACGTCAGGAGACACTTAAAGCAGAAACGTCTACGAACATCCCATCAAATCCTCCATATCCCGCTACAATCCCATCCACGGAGGAAGAGTGTTCTCCCAGAAAAAGCATGAAGGGTTTAGAAAGGTTCAGCTCAATATCCTTCCATAGCTCACTGCAGGCAGAAAACAACAACAGGCACGGCGCATCGCTGCACCAGCGTGCTGGGAATTACACACACCCACGAGCAGTCAGACTCTCGTTCACCTGCTGTCTTCCTGGAGATCCACAGTACCAGCCAAAGCGGAGAGTAACAGTGGAAAACTAATCAGTGGAATTATGGAGTCACCAAAAACTGGGAAACGGATCTAAACCATCTATTTCAGATTATTACCCTTGTTTGTTTTCCCCAAGCAGCTTCATGAAGAATCACGGGATGCTTTTCCCACAGGCCTGAAGAACCCAAATCCTTTCTGGCTGCGGAAAACTACTTCTTGAAGGTACAGAGTTGTTCCATGCCAATTTGTTTTGGTCCAAACAGATCACATTATAAATATTCATAAACAGGGTGCAGAAAAGTCTTACTAAAATGCAAAATGTCTACAGTTTTTAAAGCTATTTACTAATTATTACCGTTATTTACAATAAAACAAATAAATAAATAAATAAATAAATAACATTGGAATTCCCAGCAGGGGCGATCTGTGTCCTATCACAGTGATGACATGCTGTCAGGTGAATTAGGGATGCTAAATTGCACCTCCAAGTGTGAGTGAGTGAATGTGTACGTCTGTGTATGTATGTCCTGGTGGCCTGTCCAGGGTGAGCATTGGGATAGGCTCCAGCACCCTCTATGACCAGAAGGATAAGCGGTTTAGAAGATAAACGAGTGAGAATTGTGTAGTTGGGCCTGAGGAGAATTCCCTGTAGACTGGGATTTAAGCCCCTGCTGGTAGACCCGTATGACCGCACGCTTCCACACACCTGCAGATTCAGCTACTTCCTACACACTATGGTCTTTGGCCACGCCCACACGCAGTCACTCCTTTTAGCCAATCATTAACATCTGCTCTGGAGCGTTTATGACACATGGAACGAGACATTCCCTGCACTGTAGCTCCTCTTCTCAATCTATGGATCCCGTCACCCACACCCCGCAGGTATTCATAGCCCTGTCATCCTTGTGCAGTGCCATCTGCAGGAGCCTGAAGTTACTACCACCTTAAACACACAGGGTGAAACATTATTTTGCCCGGTGAGCTCACAAACACACGCACTTTGACTGGTACTGTGCCCTCCTGCAGAACACAATTCCAACATGGACCGAATACATCTGATGGAGGTACATGAGGACAGCTTGTCAGTTGGGGGCAGATTAAGGTCAGAAACTGACCAGCAGTGAAGCGGAATGCCTCAGCGAGTGTGTGTATGATAACACAGAGGTGCACATCGTTCACAACCCAACACGCAGCTCCTGAAAAGGCACACGTACGCCGAGACATGACCCAGCTTTCAGCATCTGTGGTTCAGGCATATCCAGATATCCGTCTGTGCTGTTAAGCGTCGATTAATGCACAGTTATGCAAAACCAGGCATTCACTCAGCCACAGTCTATGGGCCTGTGGTTACAGCAAATCTAATTACCCCTCTTAATGGCTTCAGATAATTCTGTAAAGTGAGATTTGCAGTCAGACTCTGCAGAGCAAAGCAGAAAACAGCAGAGTAAATGGATTAGAAGCAAAAACGAGTCCTTCTTTAAATATGGCTTGAGTTTTATTCTGTTTACAGTGATGAGCTCTTTATTTAGTTCTGCTCCATGTCTGTCAAAAGACCTGTGGATTTTTAGTTCCTACAGAGGCACATTCTGGGTTTAGTAGTTAGCAAGAAAAACATCCCCACCTTTACAAACAATTAGTACACAAGCATATACTATAGAACCAGAGCCTAAGTAGCTCCAGTAGGCTAAATAGCTCTGGTAAGCTTAACGGTTGAGGTAGGCTAAATAGCTCCGGTAAGCTAAATAGCTCTGGTAAGCTAAACGGTTGAGGTAGGCTAAATGGGTGCGGTAGGCTAAATAGCTCCAGTATGCTAAATATCTCCGGTAGGCTAAATGGCTAGGCGGTAAGCTAAAAATATCTCTCCGGTAGGCTAAATAGCTCCAGTAGGCTAAATGGCTCTGGTAAGCTAAACGGTTGAGGTAGGCTAAATGGGTGCGGTAGGCTAAATAGCTCCAGTATGCTAAATATCTCCGGTAGGCTAAATGGTTGCAGTAGGCTAAATAGTCGCAGTAGGCTAAATAGCTCCAGTATGCTAAATATCTCCGGTAGGCTAAATAGCTCCAGTAGGCTAAATGGCTCTGGTAAGCTAAACGGTTGAGGTAGGCTAAATGGTTCCAGTATGCTAAATAGCTCCAGTAGGCTAAATGGGTCCGGTAGGCTAAACGGGTCCAGTATGCTAAATATCTCCGGTAGGCTAAATGGACGCAGTGGGCTAAATAGCTCCAGTAGGCTAAATGGGTCCGGTAGGCTAAATGGTTGCAGTAGGCTAAATAGCTCCAGTATGCTAAACAGCTCCAGTAGGACTGAATTGAGGTCATAACTGCTCAACAATGACACTTCAAGTTCATATAAACTCAGAAACCTGAAGTTATGCAACCCCTATCGTGAGGTCAGAGATTTACATCCCTGCTAATATTTTATGGAGGCTAATCCAGCTTGCACAACGCCAACTGGTGCAGGTAAGTTTCCATCATTCGTCAGCTATACAGAACATACAATACAGGTCCTATGCTTGGGGGAGGGGGGTCCTACGCTAATTGCAGTACTGTGCAGAAGAGACCTTTCATTCATGTCATTTCCAGTCAAAATGGCAATCACATATGTTACCATTCGGCTACAATACTTTTCTGTACATATTGTGTATTTCCAAAGCACTTACAGAACACTGGCCAACTGCATGTGCTTCCATATAAAGAGAGCACAATTCATCACATTTAGTTCCGACTGATAAAACGTCAAAAACAACGTACATACAGCCTGATCATCGGCTAACAGTAAAATCCAGTGTGCATGTAAATGGATTTTAATTAGAGGAGTGTGCATATACACACCTCAGCCTTAATCCATAATCGAAATGAATTCAATCAGATTGGTGAAAACCTCTGCATGTAAACACCGCCCGTGATGGGCCTTGTGGCAGCTACACATGCATTCGGACCCATAGCTCTACGGTCTCACAATAGAAGGATGGGCAGAAACACCTGTGGATGTTCTCCTCTCTCTAAAAGACGAACAATGCTTTACCTTCCCTTATGAAACGATAATATATGGCAATGTATTGGAAAATATTGTGCAATATATTAAATAATACAATGTCATATATGGGAAACAAGTGCATATATT
The DNA here is from genome assembly GCA_024036415.1 of Prochilodus magdalenae. Taxonomy (NCBI): domain Eukaryota; kingdom Metazoa; phylum Chordata; class Actinopteri; order Characiformes; family Prochilodontidae; genus Prochilodus; species Prochilodus magdalenae. The sequence goes on along the minus strand of JAMWET010005032.1, from coordinate 435,917 downwards.
TATATAGTGATAAATATATTACAATATATTGTATAATACATAAGGAATTTCCGCTTTTCATATATTGTATGTATGGTAGTATGATATATATTGTAATATATTTCATTTTATATGTAATAGACATCATATGTATTTCTCCATATATGATAATATATATAGTTTTATATATGTGAGAATATATACATACTGTATATTGCCACATGTATGTATGAAAATATTCTCACATAAATAAAACTATATATATTATCCTATATGCAAACACATATGGAGAAATACATATGATGTCTATTACATATAAAATGAAATATATTACAATAAGTAAATATATATTATACTACCATACATACAATATATGAAAAGCGGCAATTCCTTATGTATTATACAATATATTGTAACATATTTATCACTATATAAATATATGCAAAATATATGCACTTGTTTCCTATATATCACATTATATTATTTAACATATTGCACTACATTTTCCAATACATTGCCATATATTATCGTTTCATAAGGGTTAAGGGGACAGTTTTAGTGGCTTACCAGACCCTTCAAAATATCTCCTGAAACCCGGATATCACGTATTTAATGGTCACTTAGACAGGAAACGAAACAAATGACAGTAACTTCTGCACAGCACTGTATGTTTTGCAGACACTGCTTTACTGTTTCTGGAGGATACTAAGCGGATTTCTTGAGCTACAGTGGAACACAGACGACACAGCCTGCTTTAATTGAAGACCCTGGCTCGGCGACACACCACAGGCCACTATTCTACAGCTCTATACGCAGGCAACAGGGAAAAGCCATGAATCAGAGGCAATAGATCGAGACAGCTCTGTCTAGAACAGCTCAAGTTTTGCCTGTACTCAGGAGTTCACAAAGCCAGACTCACACTATAAAAGATGGTAAGGTGGAAACATTCCTAGAGCTGTGATCACTTCATCTTCCTTTTGTCTTAATTGGTATAAACTCTCTCATTCTATTGGCTCAGGATGGTGCTAGGGCATTTTTGGCGTAGCGGAAATATCTGACCAGCTCCCCATCATGTTTCCACCTTACAAGTAAACCAAAGGAGCACAACAAAAGGCGTGGGCAGCTGCCTAAACCAAACCTACCCCTAAAAAAATAGAGCTACAACCCAATAACAAAAGCACAGAGAGAGACAGAAAGGCAGATAGAGGGAGAAGGTCAGCCACACAGTGCTGCCTGTCCTTAAGGCCTACCTCCGACGGTTAGAACACTTAGACGCTCCTTGAAATGTGCAAGATCTGGAGAAGCAGCAACAGGGAAGAAAGATCCGGGAGAGGTTAGAGGCCGACCATCAGTGTGACAAAACTGATCAGCCGGAATACCAGACTGGCAGGCAAAGTGCTAACAGCAGCAGGCGTCTGGTACTACTGGCACTGACCACCGTCATAACCAAGCACCGATGAAGCTCTAGGCGGAGAAGCTGCGGCAGAGGCGAACATTTTTGGACTGTTGCTATAAAAGGAATACTTCCATTTTACAGGCTAGTAGGCATCACCACACTACGTCTATCACCCCAGGCACCCCACCAAAGCGAAGCTCGGCAACAGGCCTACATAAAAAATAAAAGCTCAAGGCCTCAAGCTCTGCCATAGCGTAGCACCTGAAACGGATAACACGGCTAAGCAGTAAGAAGCTCCGGTTCCACCACACCGTGTGCAGAAAACCAAACAAGTTCCCTCCGAAGCTGGAGACATCATCACAACCTGAACTCAAAGCCCCATCGTGAACGAAGACCATGGTAACAGGGCCTGGTGAAAAACATAATGTCCACAACTTGGCCCCTACCTCGAACGCAGGTCAATCGGAAATGAGCTCCTCCCTATATCCCTTTAGGTCAACCAGAGCTGTTAAGCTCTGAAGTGAACTCTAACACCTTTCCTGCCCTCAAGGATCAACTGAATAACTACAAAGCCTAGCGGCTTTAGATTAGAATATGTTTCAAACAAGGGAGCTGTGAAAGCACCACAGGGAACCTCCCCATTAGGTATGCAGTCTCAAACTGAAGATGTTTAGTTAGCCTGCTGCTACGGCGACATTACGGCACACTAATACATATATCTGTATATACTTAATGTAACGTCATATATAATCATATTGGTGTTAAGTATATATATATATACAGGGGTTGGACAATGAAACTGAAACACCTGGTTTTAGACCACAGTCATTTATTAGTATGGTGTAGGGCCTCCTTTTGCGGCCAATACAGCGTCAGTTGGTCTTGGGAATGACATATACTGCGTCCTGCACAGTGGTCAGAGGGAGTTTAAGCCATTCTTCTTGCAGGATAGTGGCCAGGTCACTACGTGATGCTGGTGGAGGTTCGTCCTTCTTGGTGGTATGCTGACATTACCCTGGATACCGTGGCTCTTGATACATCACAAAGACTTGCTGTCTTGGTCACAGATGCGCCAGCAAGACGTGCACCAACAGTTTGTCCTCTTTTGAACTCTGGTATGTCCCATAATGCTGTGTGCATTGCAGTATTTTGAGCAGAACTGTGCTCTTACCTGCTAACTGAACCTTCACACTCTGCTCTTACTGGTGCAATGTGCAATTAATGAAGATTGGCCACCAGGCTGGTCCAATTTAGCCATGAGACCACCCACACTAAAATGACAGGTGTTTCAGTTTCATTGTCCAACCCCTCTATGTGTATTAATGTACACGGCTACTCTAGTGGGCTGGAGGTTAGTGAACCAGCCTTGTGACCGGAGGGTCGCCGGTTCGATTCCCTGAACAGACAGTAACGACTGAGGTGCCCCTGAGCAAGGCACCTAACCCCCAACTGCTCCCCGGGCGCCGTGGATAGGGCTGCCCACCGCTCCAGGTAAGTGTGCTCACTGCCCCCTAGTGTGTGTGTTTGTGGGTGTTTCACTTCACGGATGGGTTAAATGCGGAGACTAGATTTCCCCACTGTGGGATCAACAAGGGATTAAAATCTAGTGGTCTATGGGTTGCTAAGAAACCCTGTACTAGTACACATTTAATTGATACTGCGAGTCATATAATAAAATATCGGTGTCCGTGTAGCGATACAATATCTCTGTACAAAATATCACGATAATGCACTGTATTGAAACCCCCGACCACCCCACCCCCACCCTGTGTAATCAAAAGCTGTTCCAGGACCCCAACAGAAGGACACAAGAGCCTCGCAGCTTCAGTGCAAAGCTAAAGACGCAACATCAGGCCCCAAACACCTCTGAGGTTAGTTTGGGGAAAGGGATCAAATGTGCACATTACATTTTTCACCAAGAGGAGGATCATTTTATGATCACATGCCGCCTGGGTCTTCAGATTAGGCGCAACCACCGCCGTTCTCCGGTCAACGCAGAAAGCACTGCCCACACAAACGCGCTGCGACACAGCGGAGCACAAATCAATCACCTGCCCACATGCCCTATATGCAAACACAAGCACTGCCAAATGATGGTCATAGTCTGAAGGCTTGCTCACCGGAAGCAGTGTAATAATGAATAATGAAATATGACTTTTGATATATACCAGCGGGAATTTGCACCTATAGGCTCTAATCTGTCTATCTATATAAGATAGGAGCTGAATCCATTCCTAGATTTTCTGAAGTTCCACATAATCAAATTTGGTCAGCAAATATCAAACAGCCGGGGTTGTAAGAGGTATGTGGTTATTGAAATAAGTTGTGTGTTATAACAGAAGGAGGATCAAAAAAAGCAAGGGTGCAAACGTCAGAGTTAGTTCAAGCACAGCAGCCAGAGGACAGACGTCTTCAGTGCCTTAGAAGACGACAGACTGAAACCAGATAGGCCAGTCACTCACGCGAGAGCGGTGTGCGTTACTTGACTTTAAGTCCAGTTCAAACAAATTCCCGTTTAGGAGAACCTGTTTGAGAACTCTGTGGAGAAGGGCACAATGCTATCTGGTATAACCCCACACCTCTACCACAGAGAGACTCAGTCAATGGAAAGGAAGGAACAGTGCGTCCTGACATATTTAAGTGCAGGCCAAGTTTTAAAACAAGACTACAAAGCTGAACAGAGTAGAGTGGCGTGCTCGAGTCTGGCACGGAACAGAGCGAGCGGAAGCAGCCATCTAGAAGAGAAGGCCAAGCCTGGCAGATCCTCAAAAGCAGGAGTGCTTCACAACAGAGCTTTGCTGCACGTCTCGTCAAAGCAAAGAACCTTGTGGCCAGTCGGTGTCTCACAGTGGGCAGGCCACATTCAGGAGGGCTAATAAACTACGTTCCAGGACGGCTGGTGTTCATGGACATTCTCCATTCTACATGAGTTGCAACAGGTCCTCAGGTGGGTTAGGAGTAGAGCCAGACGCATATCGCTTGACCAACAAAATCTAAAAATGGAAATTCAGATTTGGGAGAAGTTGTGCTGTACAAGTCCCAATGATGTCATTAAACTGGGATTTTCGACTGTTCTTTAAAATAGATCGTAGCACGACATACCCTACAATTAAGGCAGGAATTGGGTTGGATAACCTGAATTAAGCACCTCAAGTCAAAAAACTAAAGTGCTGAGTATTTCTGTTGGTTAAAAGTGGCTTCTTCTTCTGCGTATTTTCCAAAAAACGATTTTATTATGTTGTGTGACATAATAAAATAATGGTTGGACAACAAACGGATAAACATAAGCCAGTACTGCAGTCTAACAGCTCTTTCATGAGGGTTCACAGCATGGCTCAAGTTTTACATTTACGGCATTTAGCTGACGCTCTTATCCAGAGCGACTTACAAGGTTAATCACATTACAGGTAGGCCAATGTAGTGTTAGGAGTCTTGCCCAAGGACTCTTATTGGTGTAGCACAGCGTAGTCACCCAGACCGGGATTCGAACCCCATTCTCCCACATGTGGTGTTGACTCCTTGGTAGGTAGTGGTGTTATCTGCTGAGCTACACCAACACAGTTGCCAGCCTACTCAAATTTTCCATACCACCTTAAAAGGAAATGGAAACAGGCTGTAAATACTGGAACTGGTAGAGCCGACTCAATGCAACTGCTGCACCTTTTGGTGGAATGGGAAATATGAGTAATAAACTTCCACATTTCTCATTTGTCCATACCTGCATCTTGGAATTTGGCCAAAATTCCAATCAGTGACGCCACCAGTAACAAAAAGTCTATTGCTTGCCCTCATCAGTCTGGGGTCAATACTAGGCTAAGGCTAAATGACAAAAGACAGGCCATTTTTAATGACCGCAGATTACGTCTATTGCGTTTTGATTTCCAGTCTTAAAAACCTCAACACTAACCATATCGTGGTTTGCACTGCTGGCATGCAGCATTATCTGCACTCACTTGTGGCATACTGTTATAGTGTTATGACACACAGCCCTATGTTCCCATATAGCCTGCTTTATAGAAACGGTACAAGGTCCAGCACTACCTCTAACCAAAACCTTTGGAGCTTGTTTCATTTTGGACCACACTGGTATATCTGATTGGTATCTGGTATCGCATATGCAACGGAACCAATAGAACTCCCAGCCGTCCTGGCCTGCCGTTTGACAGCCCTGCTCAGTGCGTGCTAAGGGGGGGGGTCAGTGAACTTTGGTGGTTCAGCGGTTCGTTCGTAGCTCCTCACCAAGTTTATCCGAAGACGTTATAATGTCGGTGGGGACAGACGAATCCAGATCAGCATCCATGATCCCCAGGGGGTCCAGCTGTGCGACATGGTGACCCCGGATCTACAGGAGACAGGCGGGTCCCCAAGAAAGCAGGGGGCCGAACGCAAAACCACCAGGAGGGGAAGAGGGACGGAAGGGGTGGGTGGGTGACGCAGTGAAGAGGAGAAGCAGGAGATGGAGGAATTGTGATTGAAGGTGGAGTATGGTGGTGTAGAGTGGTGACAGAGGTTGTCGAAGAGAACAAAAACAGAGGGGAGGAGGGAGAGAAGAAGAGAGAGAGAAAGAAAGAAAGAAAGAAAGAAAGAAAGAAAGAAAGAAAGAGAGCGAGAGAAGGAAAGAGGCACGGATAAGGGGGTGGGGGGAAGGAGAAGCGACAATAACACAAAACAGGCTCATTAATGGTGTTCTGCTGAGCTGTGGGGACAGAAAACATTTCTCACCAACATGCTGGTACCCAGTAGCTACAGGGGCCTCGTCAAAATTTACACAACTGATGCCCAGTGGGTCGAGGTTGGCATTATGATGCCCCATGACCTGGAAACAAGGCAACAGTGGTCACAAGACAGTAGAAGGCCATTACAGACACTTACCATGCAGATTCAGGCACATCCAAAACACCTACTCATGTGGAGGAACATTATTATTCAACAATGTAAACTTCCTGGTGGAAAGTCACACTAAACCTGAGGGGGTGTTATTAATAAGACTGCATAGCAACATTTTTGTTTCTGGCTTCTGTGTTATATACAGTCGAGTCGCAATATAACGACCACCAGCTAATATCCAGAGTAACCGCCGTGTGCGGCACGGACCGCAACTAGACCAGCTGGGAGTGACCAAGTAAGGTAGGTTGTCACAGGTATCTGGAGCTATGCTGACCACACAGCTGCAGGAGGGTGTTGTGGGTAAGGATCTATAGAGCGAACACGGCAATCGAGGTGGTCCCAGAGAAGTCTGGGGAATTAGGGGGCCGAGGTAGTATTTGGAAGTCTTGGTCATGCTCTTCCAACCAACGCCGGACATTTCTAGCTACATGACGTGTCGCATTATCCTGCTGGAAGATGCCATCCGCTCCAGGGAACACAAACATCCCTGTTTACCCATGACAGCAATGAGGGACGTGTGTGATATGCATCTCAGCCTTTGGCACACCTTACATACCCACCAAGCCAGCTTACCACACGCAATTCCTATATGAGCTACACAATGCCACCATTGAAAGTAGGAGGTGGTCATAATAATGCGACTCGGCTGTGCATAACATATGTAAAACATAAACAAAAGTTGTTTCTGTGAGCAGGACAATGACATTTGTGCCAGTATGCTTCGTGAGCCTCACACTTTTTACCAGGTGCCTTAGTGGGGTGCCTTAAACTGGTCCGCAGACGTAGCAGGATGAGTCTGCCCGATGCTGCAGCCTCTTAACTCCCTCTAACTTACCTGTAGCTCTGTATTCACTTTCCACTCACTCAGCTGGAACCTGAACTGAAATGGCCGTTTTAACACGCCTGTATATATACTGCTATGTACACAACTGGACATTCCCAGACAACTCTAGAAAGTTCTAAACAATTCTCCAAAGTTGTAGAAAATTCCGGCCAGTCCTATAATCTTTTGGAGAGTTCCCACAGTTCCTAAAGCTCCGTGAAGTCTACTCGGCACTGGACGTGCCACAAATGTTCTGGACATTAGAGAAGCTTTAAAAATGTCATTGTCCTGAACACACAATGCACAAAAGTTTATGGGGGCTGTACATTTTAGGCCTTGGGAATTAAGAAGACACATGTAACGGTCAGCTGATACAATTGCATCAGGTTGAAAATCACTGCATGTAAACTTAAAGGGGAATTCCACTGATTCAGATCCTGAGCCGCTCATTCAGACTATGTTCGAGGTGAAATGGTTCACTGGAGATGGCTTTACATCTGCCTGACCAGAAACAGTCACTGTTATAAGGACACCCTTAAAAGGCTTTGACTGGATAATCACAGCAGCAATTAACATGCTTCAGCTGACGACCATGTTTTTAACTCTATCTGATGGAGCAAGAAGCTTCCCATTCCTTACATAACCATGTGGGAGGACATGGTAATGACATTACTGTGTCAGAACTGTCAGTTTACAGCCCTGCAAAGAAAACAACTGACTGGAAATGGACCAATAAGAACTTCCCAACGCATTAATAAACCCTTGCTGTGAAGTCAAATGGAAACGATGCACAGCAGGCCTCCTGGCTGTGTTTAAAAGCGAAAGCCATAAGATTGACACGCCACCAGGACTAACAGGACTGGGACTAAGTGGCTGTACTGACTAATGAAAAGCACTCGTCAGTGAAGCTGATCAGAAACAAAGGCTTTAGTGTGATCGTGAACATAAAGACTAGACGGACAGTGACGGGCGTGTCAGGGCAAGAAGGGAAGCCCGCTGTTCAAGCCTCTAGAGGTGCGGTTATGATCTGGGGTTGTTTCAGTTCCTCAGGTCTCAGCTCAGCAACGTCACGTAGACTGATGTACTGAACGACCAGGTTTTCTCTGATGGTACGGGCATGTTCCAGGATGGGAAGGATTGGGCTTAGATTCAGTAAGAGTGGTTCAGGTAACATGAGGAATCATCTTCACACATCAACTGGCCCCCACAGAATCCTTATTAACCCCATAGGATAGGACCCCAGGACTCTGGGATGTCCTGGAAAAGACTTGGTCATGGTGAACGAATGCAACACTGGATGGAAAACATGTCACAGCGAATGCACTTAAAGCGGCCAAATGAAAACATATTACAGCGTGTAATGTTTTTGGCCAGGCGGTGTAATACAGCCACTTCCTATTCATATATCCCATCCAAAACCACCAGTGAACCTACATGCATCATCTGGGTTTTTATATATAGTATTAAATACAGTAAAACAGAGGTGAAAATATACGCCTGTATGAGGGACTATGTAACCTCATAACACCCTGCACATAGTCGTCCTGCAAAAATACATTTTAGGCCCGATCCGTATCCCAGGACTCCCAAAAAGTCATTCTGAGATTTACTATCTACATCCTCCGACAGCATCACCTTCCATCTCTTCTTGGCCTCTGCCATGTTCCTGCTGGAAATAGTGAGCTAGCTGCTTCTTACAGCTACTGAAGACCCATAGTTGTTGGTGTGTGAGCGGTATTGTGGGTAATCTCTGGCATCGGACACCCCTAGAAACCATTTAATGCTTTAACATAAAATAAATATATTAAATTAACCTGAAAAGTAAACAAACATATCAGTGGAATTCCCCCTTAACAGATTTCACACGGGAAGTGTCTTTAATATCCCAACTATTTTGGGAAACGTCAAATAAGAATGTCAACCAATTACACTCATCAGTTAACACCTTCCATTGTTTAAGATTTAAGCTGGTATAAAACAGATTAAAGACGTTACCTGCTTGAACTCCTCGCCAGGGACCAGAGCTCAGGTCACTAAATACATGAGATTGTGTGTTTGTGTGTACGCCTGTCACAATTTTTGCATAATGGCCTGATCACAGAGCAGCTTCGGTGCATGAAAGCAGGCTCCAGCCTACATAGCACGCTCACACTGCATTTCAAACAGATGGTTCAACAACAGAATGACAGCATTCAGCGGCTTGTGAGCCAATGGCAAAGCTCTGTGGTAAAGCAGTGAGTGCACAGCTCCCCCTACAGACCGCATTTTATAGTTAAAGGTTTGTTGTTTTGTGTTATTTTGTGGGCGGAGTCAATAGTATAAAATGAAAGCACAGTGTATGTGCTTGTGGTTGGACAATGAAACTGAAACACCTGGTTTTAGACCACAGTCATTTATTAGTATGGTGTAGGGCCTCCTTTTGCGGCCAACACAGCGTCAGTTGGTCTTGGGAATGACATATACTGCGTCCTGCACAGTGGTCAGAGGGAGTTTAAGCCATTCCTCTTGCAGGATAGTGGCCAGGTCACCATGTGATGCTGGTGGAGGTTCGTCCTTCTTGGTGGTATGCTAACATTACCCTGGATACCGTGGCTCTTGATACATCACAAAGACTTGCTGTCTTGGTCACAGATGCGCCAGCAAGACGTGCACCAACAATCTGTCCTCTTTTGAACTCTGGTATGTCCCATAATGTTGTGTGCATTGCAGTATTTTGAGCAGAACTGTGCTCTTACCTGCTAACTGAACCTTCACACTCTGCTCTTACTGGTGCAATGTGCAGTTAATGAAGATTGGCCACCAGGCTGGTCCGATTTAGCCATGAGACCTCCCACACTAAAATGACAGGTGTTTCAGTTTTCAGGACTTGTATATGTCATTCCCAAGACGAACTGACGCTGTATTGGCCGCAAAAGGAGGCCCTACACCATACTAATAAATGATTGTGGTCTAAAACCAGGTGTTTCAGTTTCATTGTCCAACCCCTGTATATGTGCTGTTAAGGTGTTTATTCAGTTCCACACTATATGTATTTATATTTATATATTTATTACTGCTATTACCACAGAATCCAGATCCTGGTTCCTTAAGAGCTGTAGTGAGTAATTCACTGTTTCTGTCATCAATGTGAGCTAGCTAGTATTTCAGGCTTATGCTTTAACAGCCTGTAACATTTAACATCAGTCGTTTATATGGTAATAAGCCATTAGCTAAAAACTGTGACAGGCCTACTTGTGTGGATCCGTATTGCTCAGATTACCACACAGCGGAAGAGAAGCCAGAGAAGGTTCTCAGTCTAGAATTATAATCAGCTTTTCTTTTTTTGGTGGTTTGTTTCAGAGAGGCCACAACACAGGCAGCTAAAACACTACACAGTAACTCTTACCTTTGGCAACGTGAGCCACACCGAGCTAGAGTGAGATGAAATCAATACCGCAGTTGTAACACTACAGACAGATCAGCATGCATCCTGCTGGCAAGAATAACAGCTCCCCAACTCCTCAAGGCTACTGTGGAGGAGGCACGATGATGCACACGTCTACTGCTATGCTGCAGCAGAATTTCAGAAGGGATGTTCAGACAACTTCGCTAAGGGAGCTAAATAAAACCCATCCGGATCTGTTATCCTGGACATACCTGGTAGGCCCTGATGAGGGACTGCACAGCCAGATGGTCCTCCACCAGTTTCTCCACGTTGGGCTGAGCCCCCACCAGAGACTGGGCCTGGGTCAGTTCGGCCAGGCTCACTCCCAGGGGAGGAGGACTCTGGTAGGCAGTGCCCGGAGGAGCCCCTGCGTTAGCGTTCCTGAAGAAAATGTCCCAAGACTGGAGGAGAAAAGAGATACAGAGAGAATTTAATGACGGGTTTCAGCAGTCACAGACAAACTACAGTCACAGACAAACTACAGTCCCCATTTCAGCAGTCACAGACAAACTACAGTCCCCATTTCAGCAGTCACAGACAAACTACAGTCACCATTTCAGCAGTCACAGACAATCTACAGTCACCATTTCAGCAGTCACAGACAATCTACAGTCACCATTTCAGCAGTCACAGAAACTACAGTCACAGACAAACTACAGTCACCATTTCAGCAGTCACAGACAAACTACAGTCCCCATTTCAGCAGTCACAGACAAACCACAGTCCCCATTTCAGCAGTCACAGACAAACCACAGTCCCCATGTCAGCAGTCACAGACAAACCACAGTCCCCATGTCAGCAGTCACAGACAAACCACAGTCCCCATGTCAGCAGTCACAGACAAACTACAGTCCCCATTTCAGCAGTCAGACAAACCACAGTCACCATTTCAGCAGTCACAGACAAACTACAGTCCCCATTTCAGCAGTCACAGACAAACTACAGTCACCATTTCAGCAGTCACAGACAAACTACAGTCCCCATTTCAGCAGTCACAGACAAACTACAGTCACCATTTCAGCAGTCACAGACAAACTACAGTCACCATTTCAGCAGTCACAGACAAACTACAGTCACCATTTCAGCAGTCACAGACAAACTAGTCACCATTTCAGCAGTCACAGACAAACTAGTCACCATTTCAGCAATCACAGACAAACCACAGTCACCATTTCAGCAATCACAGACAAACCACAGTCCCCATTTCAGCAGTCACAGACAAACCACAGTCACCATTTCAGCAGTCCCAGAGAAACCACAGTCACCATTTCAGCAGTCCCAGACAAACCACAGTCACCATTTCAGCAGTCCCAGAAAAACCACAGTCACCATTTCAGCAGTCCCAGAAAAACCACAGTCACCATTTCAGCAGTCCCAGAAAAACCACAGTCACCATTTCAGCAGTCACAGAGAAACCACAGTCACCATTTCAGCAGTCCCAGACAAACTACAGTCCCCATTTCAGCAGTCCCAGACAAACCAGTCACCATTTCTGCAGTCACAGACAAACCACAGTCACCATTTCAGCAGTCACAGACAAACCACAGTCACCATTTCAGCAGTCACAGACAAACTACAGTCCCCATTTCAGCAGTCACAGACAAACTACAGTCCCCATTTCAGCAGTCACAGACAAACTACAGTCCCCATTTCAGCAGTCACAGACAAACTACAGTCCCCATTTCAGCAGTCACAGACAAACCAGTCACCATTTCAGCAGTCACAGACAAACCACAGTCACCATTTCAGCAGTCACAGACAAACCACAGTCACCATTTCAGCAGTCACAGACAAACTACAGTCCCCATTTCAGCAGTCACAGACAAACTACAGTCCCCATTTCAGCAGTCACAGACAAACCACAGTCCCCATTTCAGCAGTCACAGAGAAACTACAGTCCCCATTTCAGCAGTCACAGACAAACCACAGTCACCATTTCAGCAGTCACAGAGAAACCACAGTCACCATTTCAGCAGTCACAGAGAAACCACAGTCACCATTTCAGCAGTCCCAGACAAACCACAGTCACCATTTCAGCAGTCCCAGACAAACCACAGTCACCATTTCAGCAGTCACAGACAAACCACAGTCCCCATTTCAGCAGTCACAGAGAAACTACAGTCCCCATTTCAGCAGTCACAGACAAACCACAGTCACCATTTCAGCAGTCACAGAGAAACCACAGTCACCATTTCAGCAGTCACAGAGAAACCACAGTCACCATTTCAGCAGTCCCAGACAAACCACAGTCACCATTTCAGCAGTCCCAGACAAACCAGTCACCATTTCAGCAGTCCCAGACAAACCAGTCACCATTTCAGCAGTCACAGACAAACCACAGTCACCATTTCAGCAGTCACAGAGAAACCACAGTCACCATTTCAGCAGTCACAGACAAACTACAGTCCCCATTTCAGCAGTCACAGACAAACCACAGTCCCCATTTCAGCAGTCACAGACAAACCACAGTCACCATTTCAGCAGTCACAGACAAACCACAGTCGCCATTTCAGCAGTCCCAGACAAACCAGTCGCCATTTCAGCAGTCCCAGACAAACCACAGTCGCCATTTCAGCAGTCACAGACAAACTACAGTCGCCATTTCAGCAGTCACAGAGAAACCACAGTCACCATTTCAGCAGTCACAGAGAAACCAGTCACCATTTCAGCAGTCACAGACAAACCACAGTCCCCATTTCAGCAGTCACAGACAAACCACAGTCACCATTTCAGCAGTCACAGACAAACCACAGTCCCCATTTCAGCAGTCACAGACAAACCACAGTCACCATTTCAGCAGTCACAGACAAACCACAGTCCCCATTTCAGCAGTCACAGACAAACTACAGTCACCATTTCAGCAGTCACAGAGAAACCACAGTCACCATTTCAGCAGTCACAGAGAAACCAGTCACCATTTCAGCAGTCACAGAGAAACCACAGTCACCATTTCAGCAGTCACAGAGAAACCACAGTCACCATTTCAGCAGTCCCAGACAAACCACAGTCACCAGTTCAGCAGTCCCAGAAAAACCACAGTCACCATTTCAGCAGTCCCAGAAAAACCACAGTCACCATTTCAGCAGTCCCAGAAAAACCACAGTCACCATTTCAGCAGTCCCAGAGAAACCACAGTCACCATTTCAGCAGTCACCATTTTCACAGTCACCATTTCAGCAGTCCCAGAGAAACCACAGTCCACCATTTCAGCAGTCCCAGAGAAACCACAGTCACCATTTCAGCAGTCCCAGAAAAACCACAGTCACCATTTCAGCAGTCACAGAGAAACCACAGTCACCATTTCAGCAGTCATAGAGAAACCACAGTCACCATTTCAGCAGTCACAGAGAAACCACAGTCACCATTTCAGCAGTCACAGAGAAACCACAGTCACCATTTCAGCAGTCACAGACAAACCACAGTCACCATTTCAGCAGTCACAGAGAAACCACAGTCACCATTTCAGCAGTCCCAGACAAACCACAGTCACCATTTCAGCAGTCCCAGACAAACCACAGTCACCATTTCAGCAGTCCCAGACAAACCACAGTCACCATTTCAGCAGTCCCAGAAAAACCACAGTCACCATTTCAGCAGTCCCAGAAAAACCACAGTCACCATTTCAGCAGTCCCAGAAAAACTACAGTCACCATTTCAGCAGTCCCAGAGAAACCACAGTCACCATTTCAGCAGTCCCAGACAAACTACAGTCCCCATTTCAGCAGTCACAGAGAAACCACAGTCACCATTTCAGCAGTCCCAGACAAACTACAGTCCCCATTTCAGCAGTCCCAGACAAACCAGTCACCATTTCTGCAGTCACAGACAAACCACAGTCCCCATTTCAGTAGCCACAGACAAACTACAGTCACCATTTCAGCAGTCAGACAATCTACAGTCCCCATTTCAGCAGTCACAGACAAACTACAGTCCCCATTTCAGCAGTCACAGACAAACTACAGTCCCCATTTCAGCAGTCACAGACAAACTACAGTCCCCATTTCAGCAGTCACAGACAAACCACAGTCACCATTTCAGCAGTCACAGACAAACCACAGTCCCCATTTCAGCAGTCACAGACAAACCACAGTCACCATTTCAGCAGTCCCAGACAAACCACAGTCACCATTTCAGCAGTCCCAGACAAACCACAGTCACCATTTCAGCAGTCCCAGACAAACCACAGTCACCATTTCAGCAGTCCCAGACAAACCACAGTCCCCATTTCAGCAGTCACAGACAAACCACAGTCACCATTTCAGCAGTCCCAGACAAACTACAGTCACCATTTCAGCAGTCCCAGACAAACCACAGTCGCCATTTCAGCAGTCACAGACAAACCACAGTCACCATTTCAGCAGTCACAGAGAAACTACAGTCACCATTTCAGCAGTCACAGAGAAACCACAGTCACCATTTCAGCAGTCACAGAGAAACCAGTCACCATTTCAGCAGTCACAGACAAACCACAGTCACCATTTCAGCAGTCACAGACAAACTACAGTCACCATTTCAGCAGTCACAGAGAAACCACAGTCACCATTTCTGCAGTCACAGAGAAACCAGTCACCATTTCAGCAGTCACAGACAAACCACAGTCACCATTTCAGCAGTCACAGACAAACTACAGTCACCATTTCAGCAGTCACAGAGAAACCACAGTCACCATTTCAGCAGTCACAGAGAAAACAGTCACCATTTCAGCAGTCACAGACAAACTACAGTCCCCATTTCAGCAGTCACAGACAAACCACAGTCACCATTTCAGCAGTCACAGACAAACTACAGTCACCATTTCAGCAGTCACAGAGAAACCACAGTCACCATTTCAGCAGTCACAGAGAAACCACAGTCACCATTTCAGCAGTCACAGAGAAACCAGTCACCATTTCAGCAGTCACAGACAAACTACAGTCCCCATTTCAGCAGTCACAGACAAACTACAGTCACCATTTCAGCAGTCACAGACAAACCACAGTCACCATTTCAGCAGTCACAGACAAACTACAGTCCCCATTTCAGTAGTTTTAGGTGTTAATAACTGAACATATTGAGTGAAAACTGAAGGGGAGTCAGATTCCACCCGGGAGTCGAAATTTGGCACAACACTATCAAAGACATGAGAAGAGAAAGAACCATGTGGACTTCCAAGGTAGAGAAAGACTGCAGGGTTTTATTACAAGAGGTTCAAAGGTATTAAGTAGTGATGGGCCGATCCAGTACTTTTCAGTTCCGATCCGATACCGATATAACTGCCAATACCGATACTATTACCGATATAAGGGCTCTTTAGTTTATTATCGTTGGTACTATGTTTAAGGTTACATAATGAGGCTAAAATAGACACAGCACTTAGAAGAGTACACACATGCATTTAATATTATATATGCATTCCAAGGCATATAGAAACACAATAGTTTTCTTTCATATGAAATATTCAAAACACAAAACAGAAATAAACATCTTATGTATCAAAAACCTTTCCTTTCCAAAAAATAAAGGTAAATACTTTCCTAGTTTAAAGTGCTTTCAGTCAGTTAATGTAACAGGCAACAAAGAGGAAAGAGCACCAAATGTAATGTTTTCTTTCAAGTTAAATATTTAAGGTGCAAAGCTAAAATAAACATCTTTATTATCAAAACAAATTGTAATATGTTAACCAAAAAAGAATTTTCTGCATCATCTAAACAGTTCAAGTATTAAGAAAATTGTATCAGCAGCAGCAGCAACTTCAACAAGCCAAGCTGGGGACTGCCAATTGTTCCATAGCCTTCTTCATATTATTCGCATTGTCCCGCAATATTACGTGCACTTTAGCTAGCGGAATTTTCCAGTCGCTAAGCATTTCTCTGATGGAGGCTGCAATTGAAGAGCTTGTGTGTGATCCCCTACATCTTTTCACCTGAAGCACTGCACTCTGCAGTGCATATGTTTTCAAGTTTACCCAGTGTACAGTCAGACTTATCAGAGACACTGGACTCACATCTGAGGTCCAAATATCTGTCGTAAAGCTCATTACTTCAACATCTTCTAATTGTGCTGCTAACTGTTTCGATGCTAGTTTGTACATCTCGGGTATTGCCGTTTCTGAAATGTACGGCAGAAAAAGAAAAAAAAACGGCAGATTATTGCTCCATCAGGCTGCGAAATCCGACATTTTCCACTACAGAGAGTGGTTGGTCGTCGAGTATGATAAAGTTGAGCAACTTTTCTGTGATACCTTTAGCCTTTGGGCTCTCTGCTGGGAGTTTAGCACGTTTCTGAAGTGCCTCAGTGAGAGTCTGCTGCGTTGTGCAGCCTTCTGTCTGCTTGCTAGCACAAACTCCTCGTATTCTGCGATGTGAAACCTCTGCAGGTGTTTGAGTAAATTTGTTGTGTTATAAGATGCTGGAGTAGTTCCACCCCTTGGGACATCCACCTTACAAATACTACATGTAGCCTTTTTGCTGTTCGGCGTTTCCAAAGAGAAAAATCTCCACACAACGGACATTTTTCAGCCAGCCGCAGACTGAAGCTGCTGGGGGTTCAAGGTAAACTGTGGAACTGGAATCCGGATCACTGGTGCGTTTAGTGTTAACATTGCGGCGCGTTTATGGGCCAGCTCAAGCTGTGGACTGGAAAATGGATCGCTAAGTGGATCGGCCGCATTCGCCCGATATCCGATACGTTAAATTACGTTAATATCGGCCCCGATACCGATATTGTATCGGATCGGTCCCATCTCTAGTATTAAGGCTTGTAGGGACAAAGGATGTCCAAACTTTGCACCCCGCCTGAAACAGGACCGAGGTTAAGACGACTTCTAGGATCCGGGATAAAAAGCACAATTCCGTTAGACAGGGAATGACACGGATAAGGCTACAGCCTACAACACAGTCTGTCATAAGTGACACTGGCAGGGATGAACGCTCTGCTGTCAGACCTTCCTTGTTTTCCCGTTAGCCGTGAGACTATCTTGCATCCTTGCAGCCCATTTAGCTCTCACTAACGAGTAGAAGCCATCGCTCCTCCGACAGCATCACCTTCCATACCTTCTTGGCCTTAGCGACTACCCAGCAGGGAGCTACCAACCCATGTGGGGGAGACGGGTTCAATTCCCCGGTCTCTAGGTAACTACGCTGTGCTACACCAATAAGAGTCCTTGATAAGACTCCAGATACAACACTGGCCCACCTTGTAAGTCGCTCTAGATAAGAGTGACTCATGTATATTCATGGTAACTTAAAGGTGCAGTGTGTAAGATTTAGTGACATCTAGTGGTGAGGTTCCAGATTTAAATGCTGTAAATTTAAAAATGCTGCAAATTTAAAAATGTAAAAGTCTACTGCACTTCACTTTGGGCCATTTCTCACAACACAGTTCACTTGAGTTCTATGAGGTGAGTTAATCTGAGTCTCACAACACACTCACACAATGCAGACGACAGCTAGCATTTAGCCAATAGTGAACAGTCTTTTGATATGAGGGTTTTACTGTTGAACCTGTCTGACTTGGCCTTAAACAAAAAAAAAAAAACTTTTACCCACATTCCTTGCAATTACTTGGTATCGTAAACTGTCAAAACACATAAATCATACGCATCTCAAGTATGTAAGGGTGGGGGAGGGAGGAATCCCACCTCCATACTTCAGAACCAGTATCTATTCATATCATTGCTGTTCCAAAGGAAAACAAGTACTTCCAAAACGGCCACTTAACAGGAGAGGGCAAAACCCTGATTCAGTTCTAATGGAAGTCAATGGGACCAGACGTCTTTCCAAGCAGTTATGTTCCAGTTCTGTTGGTCCATCCACCATGGAATGTTCACACAGTGTAAACAGCAGCTGCTGTGTTCAACAAGCTAAAATCCACAAAAATGGAGATACACGTTTTCCTCCGGACAACAACGATATGCATGTTCACTAGAGATGCACCGGAATGAACGCTTTGGGCCGAAGCCGAAACGGAACAAATCAAACATTTGGCCTAATGCCAAACACTTTTTTTTGGCCACTTTTTCACCACTGTATAAATGAAGTAGGCTAAAGTGAGAGGGAGAGACACGCGCTGAGAGGCTGCTGTCCGTCTGCCCCGCTGCAGCAGCTCTGTTCTGTTCTTTGCTGTCTGGATCGTTTGGCTCGAATGCGCAAATCTCTCAAGCCTGAATAAAGTGGGTGTTAAGATTCTAGAGCCTAGAGTTTTTGAGCCTAGAGCATTTGCAACTAGCCTTGAAGCTAACAAGTTAAATTTGAACTCTGGCCCCCCTCTACATCCGGGAACTAGAGATTAAAAAACATCATTGCTCGGAATAAATGACTCTGTTTTCACTCTGTGATGATGTTCAGGTGGCAGACACATGACTAGTGACACATCTACCTGTCCTACACCTTGGTGCCATTAATGTATTATTATTTACGAAAGTCAGCGTTAAATGTGCACCCTGGAATAATTGTGGTAGCCTCACTCCGCCGACCACTCGTGACCACACACTTATTATTCGAATGTATGGGAATCATTTGGTGCATCCCTAATGCTCACACGTACACCACTGGCTTTTACATGACGCTGACCAGGAGTGGTTCATTTGGTTGCATCACGAAAGCAAAGACAGCGATACAGAAGGAAGGTTCTGTGGATCATTAAATGATCTTCAAATGGAGAGAGAAAAAGGAGCGGTGATGTATTTAAAATCAGGAAACTCACACATGGATAAAGCTCACAGTATATAGGCTATAGGCTATAACAGGACTAGTCTTTAATACGACTCCTGAGCTCAGTCTGTTTTATAGAAGAGTTAGTACTACAAAATCAGATCAGTGCTACAGAGCAACAAGATGTCTGAAACAGAAGCTAAAGAAGAACAAGGACAAGGCAAAAAAAGCTGGGAATGTTAATCGTAGAGTGAAAAGGTGGCTGTGAGTCCGAAGAGGGTCAAATTCCTGACATTCTTCAGGTCTGAAATGTTTTGTGGCACATAAGAGCTGTGGAGAAACGTGTGATGTAATATATGTGACATTGAGTGTAAAATGTTCATTAAAAATCGATATTTTGTTACTGAAACCCAACAGAACAAAAATAACCCCCAGAAAAAAACATGTTAAAGGTGCAGTGTGTAAAACGTAGGGTGGGTCTACAATCAGAATATATATAGTGTACAATATAGTGTATAAACCTACGTTTAATTTATTCGCTAATTACCGGGTTTGGTTGTTGGGCTGGAGCAGGAACATATGTGCTGGACGTGAGCCCTGATTCCCAAGCCCTGCTCTAGAGAGCATGTTTTTATGTAGAGCCAGGAGCTTAATTTTGGTGGCACTACAGCGTGAAAAACGTAGCAGCCAGATGAGATAGTGGTAGCTGTCAGGGCTGGATAACAATTCTGTGTTGTGAGAAGTTTGAGAACCAGATTCACACCTATGGAGGTCATACAGTGCTAGTGACCTGATCCAGGGGCATAGACAATAGCCAGAGAAACGTAGAGGGAGGGAGGGAGGGGCTTGTGCCTCACATGCCCAACTAAGCCAGGAGTAACAGCGGGAGGAGGACGGAAGAGCACCAACGGTCAAAAGGGGCATGAGGACGACACCAGAGTCCTGAACACCACCTTTCCAGTCCTGCAACGAGGTCACCTGACAGCGCCTTACATTCATTGAGGCACTGGGGCAGTATCGGAGGGGCGGGGCAGGGCAGCAAACCCTCTTCCCCTCTCAGCTCAGGTGCCTGTGCTGCCATACAATGAGAACCAGCTGATCCTGGTTAAGCTTCAGGAGCATGGGCACCTTTAATAGGCAGTGAGGGAGGAGTGCAAGACAGACAAGGGAGGAGCAGCAGCGGAAGCAGACTGAACACAGAAGACACTGACAGGCTGATGAGCTGTGCGTGAGAAGGACTGACAGGTCCAGCCATTGAAAAGTGCCTTTTTGTGATTGTGATTTTTGTTTGCGTTCCGGTATAAAAGGATTGCTGCCTCCGTCTCTCTTGCCTCATGCGTCCCTCCACCCCGGGGGAGCAAAGGGCGTGCTACACGTACTTATTATTAAAGAAGGGTGTGAAGGGTCCTCAACAAAGAAGCAACAACCTGGTTCTACTGCATGCTTGACGGGAATTTAGTTGGTTGCAATCTGCAACCTCACCACTAGATGTCACTAAATCTTACACACTGCACCTTTAAGTTACCATGAATATACATAAGACAAACTAGGGTTTTTAAATTTACAAAAATGGCTAACAAATGAAGAACCCTTCCACTAGTTGAGCATCATGCTAGCGGCATGTCTAATTGAGTGTTGAGATGTTAGTATACTTGCTTACTGCACTTAATTAAATAAAAAAATTAAAAATTGATAAACATATGGACGAATTCCAAGCTTCAAGATGGCTGCTGACCAGCATCACAGCTTCGGAGGAGGTCTTGACTGGTTGCCAACAATTTTTGTAAACAGATTATTATTTCCACTTTAATTTCCCTTATTAATATCCACTATAACCCTTTCTCTAATAACCCAGGTCACATGACCCCTATAACCCCCT
Source organism: Prochilodus magdalenae (assembly GCA_024036415.1). NCBI lineage: Eukaryota > Metazoa > Chordata > Actinopteri > Characiformes > Prochilodontidae > Prochilodus > Prochilodus magdalenae. The sequence continues at coordinate 414,899 of JAMWET010005032.1, read as the reverse complement.
GTACTGCAGACACTACATGTGAACAGTGTGACTTTGAAGCACTGGCAGGTGTAGTAATACTGAGAGCTACACGTGTGGAGAACATTATCTGGCAGAGCCAGACACAGCAGTTTATTATTGGAACTGTGAAGCGGGCCTGGGCCTCGGCCGACCTGAGCCCGGAGCGAGGCCTGTGATATTCAGTCCGTGTTCCAGCAAACCGACATCGCAACTCTGGAAGCCATGGCTTGCATTGAAGCAGCCTGTAAATAAGGCTCCGTGGGAGAAACGCAGCGAGGCTGTAAATGTGGCGTCCTGGTTTACCGTCACTCTGACGTTGGAGGGAGAACGATATACCGACACGGTCTGAGCACCTCTGAGTCAACACACCCAGCTGAAATCCATTTATCAGAAGCACATGAGAAAGTGGGACAACATCTAGGCCAAAGTTCAGCACCACCTTTCGCTTCCTCTGGGGTGTAAAGAGGAAACAATGGATGGAATATTCCTCTCCTCCTTTTGTAAAAGCCTGAACATTTACCGCAACTCAAAGGCGGCAGATAAGACCCACACCCTCTTAGACAGCGGGTCCAAATGTACGAATCCGATGGTCTCTCGTTTTCAGGCCACATTACAATGCTACAGAGCTGTAATGTGAGAACCTTGACGTGCGGCTTTACAACAGTACACCGTCATAACGGAAAGAGGAATCACGTACGCGCCTCTGGGCTGCACACGGACCCTGAAAGAGTTGGTTCTGGATGGTAAGGTACACGCCCTCAAAGCAAGAAGTAGTCTGCACTTGAACGTCCATGTTGTTTTCATGTGCTGTCCGCCGACTTCTGCTTACGAACCAAGGACCGCCCACCTCCATATACATAATCGCTCTTCTCTCAAACCAGAGGAACAGGGGGCCCGTTCCTAATGGGTTCAGTACAGCCTGGGAACCAGCAGCAACACGAGCACTGCCACTTTGTTGGGGGAAAAGAGGTAACAGAGGGCCGGGACTGGGAGTCATGAGTACCGTGTTGAAAACATGGGTAGGGTATAGTAAATGGCTATTTTGGGTTGTAGGCATGGTGACCACAGGTTCCCACCACTGTGGGGAAATCAGTGTCAGCTAGTTTCTCTAAAAGGGGGCATCCCATATTCTGAATCCACTCTAAAACTGGCGGAAGTCCCCTTTAAATACATTAATAAATAATAAACACAAACATAATAAACTAGCAATGCTGTTTACATAGTGCTCTCACCTATAATAGCATAACTCTACGTGAAACAGGCAGACTTGGAAAACGAGTGTTGTGATGGATGCTTGCTTCCTGTCTGATGTGGCTGGGCGTGGGACGTCTTTTCTAAAGACCTCAAGTGAACAACAGGAACAGAGAAGCGGTAAGACGACCCGGAGTGGGCGTCAGCCCTTTGAATGGTCACCATTTTGCTAAGGCCGCCTTCCGAGGACGATGATTCACGAGGAAAGCCTCTATCCCATTTATATTCCTGCACTGCAGACAAGAGAACCGGTGGGGAAATCTCACTGGGCTAATATGCCGGGTTTCTTTCTCTCACTATGAAGCCTATCAGAGTGGACAGTGAAATCAGGGTTTGTTTAGGCCGACTGGTCTCAGAGTCTGAAGTATAAACACCCGGGATAATTAGCATCCAAACATCTGGCCACATACAGCATGGAGCTTTAACAAGTTCACCACGACTGTTTACCAGCGCAGCCTGCAGGACCAGGAAAGCCTAACGACTCAGTCAAGCAGAAATGGGCTCCTTTCTGCTTTACTTGAGCAGAGAAAGCCGAAACCAAATTTCAAATCTCCAAAAGGCGCTAAAGCTAAATGCTAACAAGGGCGGAGGCACATATTTCACATTCCTACAAGGACTCCCATCCTTTCCACACACTCTCAGGATTAACAGGAGAGAAATGAGAGTGGGGTGCAAGAATCCAGATCTTCCTGGCCCAAAACATGACCCCCATTAATGTTTTGGGGTCAGGTAGAGCGCTAGAGTCTAATCAGCTCTGGGAAACAGAGACAAAACTGTACCTCCTTCTTAGACGGCCTGCGCTAACAAAGCTCAAGAGGCTAAAAGCTGCTCCCAGGGAAACCAGTTCACGGCTGAAAGGACACCGAGCTACCTTCTGGAATCTATAAAACCAGGAATTTCAATTAGGTCCACTTAAGTACGCTGACAGTAAAGCAATCATCGTGGATGTAGTCGGTCAACTGAGACGTGAGTAGTGTTCAAACTGAGCTTCTATATATTCCTGGTTTAGCACTGGAGCTCTGAGACCACAACTGCTAACATACACTGGGCGTCAATAGTCACCCAAATCCTCTCCATAAATAAATTCTCAAAAATCTTCTCAAACCACACACAGCTCTTCATTAAGGTCACACAGGCTCCTCAAAGTGATTTAGGACCCAGTGTGACCAAGTTTCATTGCTGTCTGTTGATTGCTTCTGGGTGCAGCTATGCATATCCATGATGTGTGTACACATTAGGCACATATAGAATTGTAGCATTGCTTGAGCTCTTTTAAATTTGCCATTTTTTCAAAAAACTACATCTCTAATACCGAATTTGACCTAACAGTGGTACTGGTGTACTGCTCATGTGTTCTGGGACAGGCGCAATCTCGTGACGGCTCTAAAAATACCCAGCAATGTGACCTCACCTACACATACGTACCTACATATCGCTTTCCAACACAAGCATTTTGGCAAAAACCAACTAGCATATAACTTGTTCAGGGTAGAGCAAAAACGTGGTAATATAATCAGCCTTTTACAGTGAATAGATATTGCTTCTTTTTCAGTTCAGGCTGGCAAACTGTTTGGCACAGGCGCAAAATAATAACTGCAGGCCGAATCATCACACTCTACAAGTGTTAACCACAAGGCATGAAAAACAAATCTAAAAGGAGTCTAGGGTTAACTCGAGTTCCCTTTTGGTAACCCATCAGCCACAGCCCTGCTTATACAAGAACGGTCCAGCCTTATCTTAATCAATCCAGGATAAATGGGAAACCTGGCATCTGGTCAGCAGATAAGAGCAGCTCGTTTATTTGACCTGCATCAACAATGCAATAAAAGGCACATATTAAAATTACACTCATCGTCCAAAGAATAGACGCACATTTAGCTGCACCCAACTGGGTGGGTGGGTTTAACATTGTGAGACATGCAAATGAGTTTCAAGCTCGGTTGTGCATGTGACGTAAGCAAGGACAGACCTTATCTCTGTACCTGACTGACCCACCAACCACCATTACAGTCATCCAGCGAGCAGTGGTGTCCTCCATGAGTCATCCTGTTAGTGCAGCACCATTGCCAGACGGCTGCACCACGCAGGACTACATGCACACAGACCGTTACCACGACTGTCCTTAACACCACGTCACCGTCACCAAAGACCGCAGTGGTGTCGTACCAGACTGTCATGGAGTGACTCAGAATGGCAGCGGGTCATCTTCAGTAACGAGTCCCGCTTTAGTCTTGGTGGAGACGCCCAACGAATCCGTGTGTGGAGGCACCTCCAAGGTAGAGGTGTCACACATCCAGAAGGCCTACTGTAAATATGACCTGCGATCAAACATGCAGCTGCTTCAAGACTTCACAGGACAAAAACAACGTCTCACTTGACTGTGCCGTCCATCTAAATCGAAGACCCAGCTTAAAACACTATGCTAGTTTCAGTGTGATGTCAACAGACAAGTAAATTCGGAAAGAGGATAATACAAATTTAAAATATGGATGATATTTACATGTTCGTTAAAGAATGCAAAATGGAATGGAGCTTGGCACAGCCTGTACCTTAACATCTTCGTTCATCATTCATCCTAAAGCTGCTGACTCTGCTCTACTGGCTGACTCTACTGTGGAGTGGCGGGTGAGAGGGAGAAGTACGAGAGTCCCGGATAATGTGGTATATCACTGGATCTCTATCAACCTATTCATTCATCCATTCCTGGACAAATGAGTCACCTTGTGTTTTAAGGTGGTAGTAACTTCCGGCTCCTGCAGATGGCGCCGCAGAAGGATGATGGGGCCAATAATCCCTGCGGGATGTGAGTGACAGGATTCGCAGATTGAGAAGAGGTGCTACAGTGCAGGGAATGTTTTGTTCCATGTGTGGAAAACGGCTCCAGAGCAGATGTTAATGATTGGCTAAAAGGAGTGACTGCAGGTGGGCGTGGCCAAAGACCATAGTGTGAAGGAAGTAGCTGAATCTGCAGGTGTATGGGAGCGTACGGACATACAGGTCTACCAGCAGTGGATAAAATCCCAGTCTACAGGGAATTCTCCTTGGAACTGTGCCAGGGAAGGTATCCACCAAATCTGGACCACCTGACCAATCCTTTGATGTCAGAGTGTCTGAACACTCTTATGGCCCACACCCAGAAACTTGTCCAGTCCATGCCAAATTCAATCACAGCTGTTATTAGTGCTTACAGGGGAATCATTGTTTTTGTCCGGTGAGCCACTAAAATTGATTTTATTAACACTCTAGATAAAGTTATGACAGGAACTAGGTGAGAAACCTTGACTGGCAGGATAAGTGGCCTATAATGAGTGTGCCATTTCAGCATTGTTCTGCAAAGCTGTGTAAAAGTATAAAACGGTGATGTACTTATTTTAAAAGTGACTCATCTTACCTCCATAAAATGTATTACACAGTCTTATCAATGCAAGATGACCTCATCATTGTGATGTAGAGATTTCCAGTATGTCAGGTGTCTGGTTCATTATCTGACGATTGTCCGTATCAGTTAGAGATCAGAATCACAGCCAGTAATTACAAGTGATAACTTGGTGCCTCAATGAATCCACCTCCCATGGCAAGGTGTGTACGTCATCATGAGCGGCCCAGAAACTGCATACTGATGAAATACATACAGGGGTTGGACAATGAAACTGAAACCCCTGTCATTGTAGTGTGGGAGGTCTCATGGCTAAATTGGACCAGCCTGGTGGCCAATCTTCATTAACTGCACATTGCACCAGTAAGAGCAGAGTGTGAAGGTTCAGTTAGCAGGTAAGAGCACAGTTCTGCTCAAAATACTGCAATGCACACAGCATTATGGGACATACCAGAGTTCAAAAGAGGACAGATTGTTGGTGCACGTCTTGCTGGCGCATCTGTGACCAAGACAGCAAGTCTTTGTGATGTATCAAGAGCCACGGTATCCAGGGTAATGTCAGCATACCACCAAGAAGGACGAACCTCCACCAGCATCACGTAGTGACCTGGCCACTATCCTGCAAGAGGAATGGCCTAAACTCCCTCTGACCACTGTGCAGGACGCAGTATATGTCATTCCCAAGACCAACTGACGCTGTATTGGCCGCAAAAGGAGGCCCTACACCATACTAATAAATGACTGTGGTCTAAAACCAGGTGTTTCAGTTACATTGTCCAACCCCTGTAGATATGAGGGAAAAATGGAGGGTCTTAATTTAGACTGGGGGACTAAAATCACAGACATACTCTGGAAATAAGCACATCATAACACCTCCTCATATAAAACCACGGCTACAGTGCCACAGACAGGAACGCGCAGGACCCGAGCCACTGTGTCATCATCTTCACACACTTCCAGCTGCTTGTCTTCTCGTCTCTTACCTTGTGCACACTCTTGGGGTTCTCCAGCCAAGCGTAGTACATTTCCTCCACATAGTTCGAGCTCGTCCCATTCAGGAACGGCTCGGCGGCCACCGGTGCTGTGTAGCGCCGGATTTGCTGAAACGTCCTGAGTGTGGCCACAGGCCTCTGCTGTGTTGGGTTTTTAGCAGTCTGTGAGGCCGTGATTGGCCGAAGCCGCGCCGCACAAGTCCTTAAGCGGTGCATTGCAGTCCGATAAAAACAGCGTCGCACTCTCAAACGCAGCAACGTGTGCTCCCGGGTGTCTCCACCAGCAGAGAAGGAGAGAAAAAGGTGGCTCCCCCCTCAAGTCCCCCCAAATGGAAGAGCTGTTTCTGATGTCCCAGAGGAAGTGGTCTCCTTGCTCTCGCAGAGGGCAATGGTCAACTGCTCCGACAGATTAATACCAACCTGGAAGAGACACAAACGGACATCAGCAAACGGATCACAGGAAGTATGGAGAGAAGATGGATAGCTACATGATGGACCCCAGATACAGATTAAGCCTAACCGTAAACCATAAAGGAATTTCCAAGACAGTCCTCCACATACACCCTGATTCTTTAATCCGTGGTTAGCCCCTGTCTGAGAAACAGGCATCATACCCCCATAACCACAACGTTACATCACCCCAGAGAAAGCAGTTTCACAGAAAGAGGTTGGGAATATGGCACACCAGGCGAAGTTCCCCTACTACTAAGTGACATGATGTCATATGGTTTAGAGAGACAGACAGAGAGACAGACAGAGAGACAGGGACAGAGACAGAGAGACAGGGACAGAGATAGAGAGAGACAGAGATAGAGAGAGACAGAGAGACAGAGAGAGAGACAGAGAGAGAGAGAGAGACAGAGAGCGAGAGAGACAGAGAGCGAGAGAGACAGAGAGCGAGAGAGACAGAGAGCGAGAGACAGGGAAAGAGAGAGACAGAGAGAGACAGGGAAAGAGAGAGCGAGAGAGACAGAGAGCGAGAGAGACAGAGAGCGAGAGAGACAGAGAGCGAGAGACAGGGAGAGAGAGACAGAGAGCGAGAGAGACAGGGAGAGCGAGAGACAGGGAGAGAGAGCGAGAGACAGGGAGAGAGAGCGAGAGAGACAGGGAGAGAGAGCGAGAGAGACAGTGACAGAGAGAGAGAGAGAGACAGTGACAGAGAGAGAGAGAGAGACAGTGACAGAGAGAGAGAGAGACAGTGACAGAGAGAGAGACAGACAGTGACAGAGAGAGAGACAGTGACAGAGAGAGAGACAGTGACAGAGAGAGAGACAGTGACAGAGAGAGAGACAGTGACAGAGAGAGAGACAGTGACAGAGTGAGAGACAGTGACAGAGTGAGAGACAGTGACAGAGTGAGAGACAGTGACAGAGTGAGAGACAGTGACAGAGAGAGAGAGAGCGAGAGAGACAGAGACAGAGAGAGAGAGAGCGAGAGAGAGAGAGAGAATGAATTAGAGAATGACCATCCTGATCATCTCTATCCACAGCCCAGGTGTGTTGTAGTGGGTGCACAAGGAAGTAGCTAAATTCACTAACTAGAAATGCTGTCTGGGAAACGACTGCATCATCACAGTACATCACAGAACCTTCTGGTCATGTGAAAGTGAGCACGGCCAGTACTTCAAGAATACTGAACAGCAGTCCAGACTTGTTTACGGTTTAGAGACCTCGTGTTCTGGAGTTCTGAGACTGCGTAAATGGCCATGTGTAATTGGCTGCATTAGTCTTAATAGCCTAAACCATGGCTTATACTCACAGGGTCATGTTTACGACTTCTAACACTTCAGAGACTGAACTACAGCAGACACACACGGTTTATAAAATGACTCTGGAAAGACAAACCTGCTCTCTCCATAAGCCAGGCTAAAGTTTAAGAGGTCAAGCAGCCTCAAATAAACAGAAATCCAGGACAGGTTCAACAGCAGGGCCTGTACCTTCATGTCTGTCCTTCTAACAGCCCAGAAAGGTGACTAGCTGTACTGCTACCTATCCATACAGTACTGTTTCACTCTCCACCTTTATTACAGCTTCCATTCTGTTCTGCATACTAACTTTCATTTCCTGAAAAGTCCAGTGTTTCTGCTTCCCACCATCCAAATAAACCAGAACCGATTTAGCGATGAGGCTGAGGTCTGGACTGCACTGCACCGAGAACACCAGCAGCTTCTTTGTTTGCTGTGTCCGTCTTCTTTTCTTAGGAAGGAGCTCCTTGAACAGCTACACCTCCCTTCAGACCTCCATAGCGTCAAGGTGTCTTCTTCTCACAGTGGAAGGATGGACAGAAACACCTGTGGATGTTCTCAGGTCTGAAGCAGCTTGATTTCCCCCGCCCCCTCTCTCTCTCTCTCTCTCAAAGGTGAAAGCTACCTGCTACCTGAAGGGCACGGTTTTTGAACTACCAGGGTTTGCATGGCGGGTTACGTCGTACGAGCTCAGAACTATTTCCATGAATAACTGAATAACAGCGTTGGCTGAGAATAAGGCGAATACAAAGTGCTGACTTTTGCACAGTACTGTATAGCATGACCTTCACGATATATCGTAGGTTAATCATTATCCCCACACCAGCTTTCGCAATACTGATACCACAGGAGGCTGAACGAGCCCTCTAAACCGTCATCGTGTCCAATGAATCGGAGTATTTGCGTAAGTCACGCAGGTGACTCTGTAAATACACACTTGCACCTTTTGCCGTAATTACAATTCTCCGATTTCGTGCACACTGCTGCCATGGACAGGTCCGGATATCTGGGCCGAGGCGATGATATAGGAGCTGGTTATGTAACTGGCACACTCTGCTACTTCTTTCGACCACACTTCCGTCCCAGTCGTTGACTCAGCTCATCGAGGCTCTGATAATCAGCTCAGTCCGGAAAACATTTGCAGTGCCTGGAGGAATGCTCAGGTACAGAGTGACCTGCACAGGTGCACGACCATATATGGTAAGTTATGAGGGTGGGGTCACTGTTGATGCACATCCAGTATCCAAGCGACTGCCCTGCGCATATACACCCACGGTTGCAGTAGTAAACACTAGGTGGCATATCACTCCAAGAGGCATTCCAACCTAATACTAGCATTGAATAGGTCACCTGCCCTCTTATGCAATACGCTGCTGGGAAGCATTGCATCCTTCCACCTACCGGTTGACCGAATACGCACCTACTGGGAGCCCCCACCCCCATTTAAGGAAATCCTGACTGCTAGCCTAGCGACTGACGTAGAGGCTAACAAGCACAGACACACAACAGCTGGAGTTGTGTTACTTGAGGAGCTCTAATACTGTACTCAAGCTGACTGATGTAGGTGCCTTTACCTCCGCTGGTGTCTTTAGTCTTTAGTCCTTACGCCACACGTACTCGGGTGTAGTTTCCACCCACCTGTCTTAGCATTTGAGTTGTGTTTACACAGCAGACCATCTGTTTGGCCATTCAGTGATCGCTAGGAAGACTCTTACTGTTACATGTCAGTGCGGACATTCAAAGCAGCACTGCTGCTTAATGATAGCAACACTAAAAAGGGAAATTCCACCAGAAATTTTGGATTATAAAACGTCAAGGTGGTTATTCAGGGTGGTTTGGTGTGAAATGCCGTATAATAGAGAGAGTCGGTCACAGTGGTGGTGATAGGGACCAGACGTCCACCTCTAAAAGCTCAACCCACAGAAAGATAGTAGTCATAAATATATAAATAGTCCGGTTCTGAGGCTAATTTTCCCTGAAACACATTTTTTGAAAGCCTTTCATGGCGGAGGAATACATGTACAGGGCAAAGGCTGTTGCAAGGAAAATAGTTCCCAAAGAAAATGTTCCTCCCACACTTCCAAAAAGTCTGATGCGTTTGTTCACTTGTGGATTCGGAAAGTACATACATTGCCTATATCTGTGTGTGTTGCAGACATTGACCCCTGGTTCCCATCACCACCACTGTAAAGGAATCTTAGGTTGGCAAGTTTCTCAACAAAAAACCATTACACTCCAAAAATCTCCGTATGGCGTTATGGACACTTCTTTGGCTGAATTATACAGAGCTTTATAAAAGTCGTTGGAGTTACCCTTTAACAAAGTTGGCACATGAACTTTTCAAAAGGCGGAGAGACTCAATGACGACAGGAGGACTCAGATTTACTTGGCAAGCCCACAAAACTGGACGGCGAACGTGTCGTGAATGTTCTGCCAGCAAAAGCCGGACATGGCATTTTTTTAAATGTATGCATAAAGTTGTGAGTCAGTCAAACGTCCTTCGTGACCGAGTTCACCCCAAAGAAATAAACACGAACTTCGCTCCACACCTTTGTTTTGACCTTGTATTCGTTCCACATTGCTCCGCTCTAACCGCTAACCCGCCCGCTAGAGACTCCGCCCACTGGAGCGCTTCCAGAAGAGCTGATTGGCTGCGGTGCCGTAATCCCGCCCACGGAGACGCTCTCCGAGCGCAGCGATTGGCCACGAGGTCTGTCCGTCACTTTGTCCTTACACTAAACATGGAAAATACTAGCAGCTACATACGCTAAGCTATGCTAGCGAACTTCCATTACAGGACCAGGCCGGCTCGACGTCCTTTAAACGTCTTCCAGCTGCTCAGACCTGGGCTATTAAATGCAGCAGTGTTGTCAAAACCTCATGTTCACGAAAACATGTCTTTAAAACAAGCACACTGCGACTGCGGCTTGTATGCTAGCCATGTGTAGCTGAGCCGTGCAGGCTAATTTTGCGTGGTGGAGTGGACCGAGGAACGGACACTGCCTGTTACCAAACGTACAAACACAAAGACACACATATTGTGTCAGATGTTTAATTCGGATATATCACGAACCCTCCCCGTCAGTTTCCGTGCCAGTGTGGCCGTTTAGCTTAAAAAAGGCTTCTCTGAACTGCGTTTCCACCTTGTGTGTTCGTAACATGGCATTTGCCCCCTGACCCATCTTAGCTAAGCTTGCCATACGAGTTTGCAACTAAACACCTAAGATGGCACTTACTTGTATGAGGTTAGACCGGTCTGGTGAAGTTATGCGCACCCGGGCTCTAACTGCCCCCCTCCGCCGTTCTCTAGCCCCTCTGCTCGGCTGGAAATGACAGTCCCGCGCGCCGGAAAGCAGCGGTTTCCCAGTCTCGAGCCTGGTACGTCACGCGAATTCGTGACGTCACGCCCAGGCGTATGGTGTGCAGTGTGTTTTCACTGATGTTTGATTTTTTTTTTTTTTTGGAGTGAAATTTAGATATTTGCGAGACATGAGGTCACAGGGCAGTGGACATTAGGTTATTTAAAAGGAAGCTCCACCGAATATTAAAATTCCTGCTATAATTAAACGGCTAAAACGTCAATGAAGTTGTTCAGAGAGGTTCGATTTGAGAAACTTACCGAATCAGAATTGTTCACAGTGGCGGTGAATGGAACCGGACGCCCAACTCTACAAGTTCCGTTCACAAAAAGTTGTTACATAAATTGATTATGAATAAGGCTGATATCCGTGATGTCTGATAAAGCTGGCAGTTATATGAGAAGTGATCATTTACTATTAAAATAAAGTACCTTCAGCTGGATGTTACCTAAGCACAGACATTTGTAATATGTAAACAGAAATATAACTACGCTACGCTTCCTAAATAAATAAATTATTATAAATAAATAAATAAAAACAACAATTCTGCGACATAAAAATATTAACAGCTGTAAATTAAATAAAAATAATTAAATATAACATAATTAAATAAACAAAATAAATATTTTTAAAATGTTTTATACAAAAACAAATACACAAACAAATGTATATATAACAAACATAACAACTGTTCATGGTTTAGGCTTTGTGTTCTTTGTTGGACCGCGACTTTTATTTTGAAGGGTCTGTACACTACACTCGTACCCCGATTCACGATTTATCGTCTAGCCAAGGGTTTTCAACCTGTGGGCCGTGAAGCACCCTCAAGTGGTTCGCTGGAAAGATATACAACCACATTAGTAATTTATTAAGTATATTAATATATATAATATATATATATTAATGTACACATTTAGAAATAAACACGTCGCAATAGCAGCAGGCTATTTAAACATCTTCAGGCTGGGCAACATAGCCACTGTCCAGTCACTGACGGAGATGTTTCTTGGGTCACTTTCAGAGTTTCAGAGTGCTCTTGTTTGAATCCCTATTTAAAGATATTTATTGTATATATTCTTTAACCAGATATTCATTGTATATATATATATATATATACACACACACACACAATAAATATCTGGTTTAAGAATATATATTATATATATGTAAACCAGATATTTATTGTATATATTCTTAAACCAGATATTTATTGTGTGTATATATATATATATAAATAAATATATATATATATATATACACACATTATTACTATATATATATATATATATATATATATATATATATATATATATATATATATATATATATATACAAAAAATATACAATAAATATCTGGTTTACATATATATGTGTGTGTGTGTATATGCACTATGGTAAGGCTGAGGTAGATGAGAGATGCAGGGTATATACAGGACATAGAATGTTATGATGTATGTATGTATATATATACATATATATATCAATATTCTATGTCCTGTAGAATAGCCCTACCATAGTGCTATATGGTAATGTGTACATCTGCATATATCATAGTTTTTATCCATAACTTTTATTCATAACTGTTAATTAGTATAAACAGAGATTTTAGTGCTTAATATTGTATATATTTATTGTCTAATTTATATGTTTGTATCAAAGTACTGTAAGGGACTGTGCACCTAAGTTTTTCACTCACCTTCACACCTGTGAAAACGTGATGTGACAATAAAGGTGATCTGATTTTGATTTGATTATAACAGTAGATTTTATTTCTCTGGTGGGGTTTTCTGCTTATGCTTTTTAATAATTATCAGGTGGGCTCTGGGCCACAAAAGGTTGAGGACCCCTGTAGTAGCCCTGCTGTACAGTAGTTAGATGATAAAGGTTTTGGTCTAAAACAGATTGTAATCAGTTTATTTTAAAGCACTTGTGGTGGAAGGATGGTGTGGCGCAGGATTCCACCCCTCAGCCTCACCTGTTAAAAGAGAATTCCTGATTTGCATCGTCCCCATCCACGTTGTTCTCTCACAACTCAGCATGCATTATGCAAATACACTGGACACTCAGCGGCCACATGTGTCAGTGTCAGTTCTAACAAGCCCTGGTTCACTTAGGGGAAGCCTATCCATTACTTAATTAGCACAAGTGGACTTCATGTGGGGCGACAGAGTGAACACCAGTGTCTGCTTTGGCAATGCAAATCATGGCAACCTGAAACTTTTCCCCTTTCAAAATGGTGCCCAAAGCTGGTTATAACCCATAGCAGTTAAGGAACGTTGCCTAGCATATTAGCACAGCTAGCTAATTAACTCACTAAGGCTAATCCCGCCTGCTAGTCACCGATCTGCAGGCCTATAAACACAATGGTGGTGCTAACTAGCATATTAAGGTATGTTTAATTTGAACTAGGAAGTTGTAATTTCTGAGTTCCTAGTAGGAAGTTCCAATTGAAACACCCCTAACAAGCTGAATTTCCTACTGGGAAATTAACCCTGACCTCAAAATCCAATCCCAAATCCAAGATGGCGGCACTGCACATCAAAGCATTATGATTATTAGTGGTTGTATCTTTTAGTGTGTAATTAAATAAGTCACGCACATACAGTAGTGCCGCCAAACGTCTATCCGTGGAAATGCTGCTACGGTGTTTGGATTCACAAAGTACCCATAATCCACAGTTACCAACAAGCATAGCTAAAACTGGCTGTGAGCAAACCGGCTGTGTTCTGAAAGAGGAGAATGAGGGAGACCATTTTGGTTTTCCCTTATGTTTTACCAGAATGAGATCAACTCTGGTGTGCTAGCATTCCCAGCTCAGGCATCCAAATTCCAAGATAAATGGAACGCAGCTATAGCACTCAAACAGCCAACCCCAAAGCATTCAGTCTTCTAAAATCTGCAGATTGCGCTTTAGGCCTTCCAGAGATGAGGTTTTGGCTCTCTCCTAAATTCAGACGTCTATAATGCCCACTTTTCTCTCTTCTTCCTTCGGTGGACATCCTTCCCATCAACGTATAAAACCCGAACGCCACCATGAACGCAGCTAGAGCTGTCCGACCACGGGCTCATGGACTGAGCTGACCCCCCTTCACAGTGATTCGAGGACTCGGACAGGTGAGTTGGTCTCTCATTGGTTCCAACCAGTTAGGCACACACCTCTACGTAGATTCCATGTGTCACGACAAATTGCAACCTGTAGGGGCAGTGTGCCTCGTTACAGTCAGGGGCAGGATATCCTAATTAAACCCTAGACAGTTCTTTGTGGGTTTGACTCCGTGTACCATTGGTCCCTGGGCATGTAACAATGTATATGATTATTAAACATTATTATTATTATTATTATTATTATTATTATTATTATTATCTGTTCCATTCTAAAGTGTTTTCCATTCCACCTTAAATTGTGCAGCATTTACAGGACCCACAGACTGCTGCACTATTTAAGGTGGAGTGGGAGAATTCAAGCAACAAACTGACCAACAGGAACAGCTCCGAACACAGAGTCCTTCCAGCACCCAGCTGTAGGAATAAGCACCTGCTGATATGCTGTAATGTTGCTGCTCTCCCCCTTAAGGTGCAGCTGGACTCTGTAAATGCTGCACAATTTAAGGTGGAATAAAAAAACTTTGATTATCGTCATGTAACAGGAACACAATATAACAAACAGAAGCATCTAATTCACTATACGGTCAACCTTACTGTGAATATCCTCATTCCATCACAATGCCATACACTTTAACCCGTGTACCGCATGAAGCAGACAAGACGCAGACATTTACTCAGAGGGAAGAACTGTACAGGAGGGACAAACAGAAGCGCATGCATAAACAGAAAAGCCGGTTACTTTCATTAGCAGCTCCAGCCATGCACGTTAAAGGTGTCGATTAGTCCGAACGATAGCACGACAACCCTAAAACCACAAACACACAAGCACAGAATCCCTCCGTCCCGCCTGTGTGCTCACAGGGAGAAGGTGCTTTCGCTCCTGAGGTGTTGTGAACTGAACCCAGTGAGACTATGCAGACATTTCGACTGCCTCATAGGGGTTTTGTGGCTGAGGAAACGAACACCATCCCTTCAGCACACAGACAATTGGACGGACGGAGGAAAGGGAGGAGAGCACAAGCAAAGAAAGGCGCAGGATAAGCGGCAGCAGTGTCGTCCCATGGAGCCAATTAAAGCCTGACTGAGTTACATACGTATCAAAAACATTTACCTCCTCGGGTGGCAATAACTGAGCCTGATGCTTCAAGGTAAACAGGGGAGAGAGAAAGGAGCTCGGTCATTACGGATTTTATGCTGGGGGGAGCAAGATATTTACACAGTGAAAGTATCTCTGGGAAAGAGCACAACGACCCAGTCACACATGTTCCGGTTATCAGCTTTTTACACAGCAGGTGTTTCCCTACGGAAAAGCTGATTGGCTGAACAGCTTCCCTACCCGTGTACTGATCTGTCGACAGGACACTGTCACCACAGCTGTAACGTAGGGTTTGGCAATACGGTGGTAATAAGGTACACCACGGTACGTCACAATTATGACGGTATTTAAAAACGACGATGCTAATTAAAAACTGTGATGTCGTATATACGTCTACATCAACCCACTCGACTTCTGCCGTCCTCTTAATGGGTGTGACATCCTCCGCGCAGGTGCGAAGTCCTCTGAGCAGGTGCTCTGTTGGTCATGGTTAGCTACAGCCAAGTCTGTGCCGTGGTGTGGCACGTTTGACCAACCGCCGTGAGCGAGGGAACAGCCATGTCCGGCTGCTCGAATGAGTTCTGACTGTGACTTCTGGACGCTTGTCTCACAGTCTGAACGGATCAACGCCACACCCAAAACCACACCTACAATCCCAACCACTGCTCCTGCTGAACGCACATGACCAGTGGCAATAAGTCAACATTAGCTGTACAAACATTCGCATGTCCTGTCTTTCTTCGTGTGACTGAATAGAAGGTGAGAGAAACTTGCGAGGTATAGACTTCAATACGTAGCTATCATTATGATTGGCTACAATTGAATAACCGCCTGTAGACCACCCAAGCTGGGCTGCTGTAGCACATTGCGTCCATAGCCGAATTACGGTACTCAGACGTTCCTGGATCCGGCTGTTTTGAGGCACTCCTCCCTCCTCCCATCTGGCAGGCGCTACAGGAGCCTCCGCTCCCGCACCAGCAGACTCAGGAACAGTTTTTTTCATGAGGCTGTGTGTCTCATGAACGCTGCACGGACACTTTAATTTACATTGCACTCCCTTCTACTGCATCCTCACATCTTCTGTACTGTTAATGCACTTTATTCATCACTAGCCTACCGTATACTTATTTTTATATACCGTATACTCATGTTTACATACCGTATACTCATGTTTACAGACTGTATACTCATGTCTACATACAGTGGGGTGTGAAAGTTTGGGCAGCGTTGTTAATTTTCCTGATTTACCTTTATAAAACATTGATTGTTTGGATAAAAAAATTCTGTTAAATATATCATATAGGGGACAAACACAGTGATATTTGAGAAGTGAAATGAAGTTTATATGATTTACAGAAAGTGTGCAATAATTGTCTAAACAAAATTAGGCAGGTGCATAAATTTGGGCACCAAAAAAAAACCTTAACTCAATATTTAGTAGATTCTCCTTTCGCAGAAATAACAGCCTCTAAACGCTTCCTACAGCTTCTAATGAGAGTCTGGATTGTGGCTGAAGGTATTTTAGACCATTCTTCTTTACAAAACATCTCTAGTTCATCCTTCGCTTCTGTTTATTCCAGATTTTTCTTGGTCTGCCCCTTCGAGCCGTGACTTGAACTGTGCCTGTGGTCTTCCATTTTCTCACAGTGTTTCTCACAGTGGAGACTGAAAGCTGAAATCTCTGAGAGAGCTTTCTGTATCCTTCCCCTAAACCATGACGGTGAACAATCTTTGTTTTCAGATCATTTGAAAGTTGTTTTGAGACCCCCATGCTGCGACTCTTCAGAGAAGATGCCCCCATTAAATACCCTTTCTCATAATTGGAGTCACCTGTGTATGGAGGTCAAGGGTCACTGAACTTACCAAACCAAATTTGAGTTCCAATAATTAGTTCTAAAGGTTTCGAAATCAATAAAATGACAACAGTGCCCAAATTTATGCACCTGCCTACTTTTGTTTAACCAATTATTGCACACTTTCTGTAAATCATATAAACTTCATTTCACTTCTCAAATATCACTGTGTTTGTCTCCTATATGATATATTTAACGCAATTTTTTAATCCAAACAATCAATGCTTTATAAAGGTAAATCAGGAAAATTAACAACGCTGCCCAAACTTTCACACCCCACTGTACTGTATACTCATGTTTACAGACTGTTCCCATATTATCTCTACCTCAGAGGTTATTTTTATAGTGTCTATACTGTTTCATACTGTCTACTTGCACTACTCTTACAGTTCAAACAGTCATTTGTAAATGCTGCTCTTATACATTCATATATATGTATATAGATATGCTTATATATGTATATATTTATTACTACGGCTCTTTATGTAAATAATACTGTACTTGCACTTCTGGTTAGATGCTAAATGCATTTAATTGGCTCTGTACCTGTACTCTGCACAATGACAATAAAGTTGAATCTAATCTAATCTAATCTAATCTAAAAAAGCACAGACCAATAGAATCCGACATACATGAGCCTAATGCCCCACACTCAATGACGAGCACCAGCTAAGCCCCCCTGTGTGCTTCTCCCTGCTGTGTGCTACACCTTCGGGATAAACAGTGATCAAAAACGAACATCAGCACCTGACCTCATGACGGCTCTTGTGGCTGAAGTTATGAGCCCTCCTGATTTCTGGAGACACTTAGTGCAGTGCAAGTCAAGCTGCATCTGGAGCTCTCTGAACTAGGGAAGCCCTGATAGAGTTCCACTGTGCTGGTAGCTCTCCAAGACGGGGACGACGAAGGGAACAAGGCACATTCTCCTCACACTGTAATACAGACGAGCTACGTGCTACATCTACGATTAACTCTTATGGGTTAGCTGTGGGTTTAGTACGTTCATCGATGGTGGTGTGTTGGTTAAATGAGCACAGTGTGCCGACGCGTGAGAGGGATGAGCATATTTGCTGACTCACTCCGTCTTTCACTATGCTGCTGGCGTTTCCTCGCTGATTCGCAGGGAGTCGGCTGTTATTGGTCTGCGGCCTGCTGTCCGCTCTGCACAAGCAGCCAAACAGACACAAACCAGAATTCTCATTAACACCATTAATTAGGGCATTTAATGAACTGAGCTGAAAGGTGGTGGGAGGTTGTGGGAAGAAGGACTCACTCGTAACCCTGAGAGCGTTTTTTCCGGCAGAAGCGTCGCCGAAGTTCATTTCTCCTGAAGAAGACGAAGACACCCAGAGCCAGGAGAGGAAGAATAAGGAAAAAAAACACCAGCAAGCCATCTCTCGTAGAGGTGTCTTTATCTGAGAGAGAGTGGGGGAGAGAGAGATCAATGGATATCCCACTTCCACTAATGGGTTTTTGCTGATCTGCTCCACTTTGTTTTTCTTTCATTAACCTGAATGACCTCTGAGAGATATAACAGCGGCTATATGACCGTGAACCGTCCTACACAGGACCACAGAAACACTCCCTTCGGGAAAACATTCCAGAAGCAGGTGTGGTGAGACAGAAGGTCCACTAGGAGGTGCTAATAGAAAGGCAGATTTTGATTGAACTGCATTCAAAACCACATCCTACTGTACACCTATCAGCCGTACCACCTTCTTGTATCTACACTAGGAGCATGCTGTAGTTCTACAGGTACAGACTGTAGTCCATCTGTTTCTCTGCATACTGTATTACCCTGTTCTTCAATGGACAGGACCCCCACAGGACCTCCACAGAACAGGTATGATGTGGGTGGTGGATCATTCTCAGCACTGCAGTGACACTGACGTGGTGGTGGTGGTGCGTTAGTGAGTGTGGTGCTGGTGTGAGTTGATCAGACACAGCAGTGCTGCTGGATGCCTCAGGGTCACTGCTGGACTGACAACAATCGTCCACCAACCAAAACTATCCAGTCGACAGCGTCGTAAAAGGATGACCACACTGCACGGTGCAGCAGGAGATGTGCTATCATCTCTGACTGTCCATCTACAAGGTGGACCAGCAAGGTAGGAGTGTCTAATAGAGTGGACAATGAGTGAACTGGACTACATTCTGTAATTGCTGACCTACTGACCTACCTCCTGACTGATTTGGTTTACAGTAGTACGCAGTTTTGGCTGATTTATATTTTCTCTTATGAAGCCTAGTCCATTAAATAATGCAGGATATTACTAACCCACAACATGGAGCAGCATGCCTTACCATTCCAGGTTGGTCCGCTGTCGATGCTACCACCATAGCCTGAAGATTCACAATTCGGAGGCGCCCAGCCGTTGTCACAGTGGCAGTTTTTATTGCTGTTACACACCTACAGTCAACATATAACACATTTATGGAGTAAACCTTGGTGATGATGGGGCTTGTAAGCGCGTGAGACGTTATAACTGTAGGTATAAATGTAGTATGAAGTACGAATGCACTCACCCCATGGCCGTGGCATTTCTTCTCCACATCGCAGTCATAGTTCAGCACGTCTGCACGCTTGCACTCATAGTTCAGGCAAACCTGGGAACGTTCCAGACAATAAGGTAAACTCCTTTTCAGAAGGAAGACCCGGAATTCTATTCGCTGTGGTGTCTCGTTCTGCACAGCATAGACTAGGAATGAAGACTATGAGGATTAGACCAGATCACTTTCCCCGTCGCGCCGCAGTATGTGAAACAAGACACATGTTCATCTTACAGCCAAAGCGTTCAAACTACGTTTGGAATGTTTTCATCTCTACTGTGACTCTTTACCGCCGGCTATGGCTCTCTCTTGGTTAAAGTGGAGTTGAATGGTTGATCCCACTGACTTCAGCCACACTCTGATTTCATGCTGGTCACCACAAAACAAACGTCGATACGATATGATATGCTGTATCATCTCTAGTTAGCTAACATCCTGGTCCCCACTTTCCGTGGTACCTTACCCTCCGAACATCAAAACAAGCAGGATCTCATCAGTGTGAATATATTGTACTTGGTTGTTTCACGATGTGTCCGTCAATCAGCACAGAATCATCTGCAACCTGGAAATCTC